>JAFLJL010015398.1:0-50000 GCA_018398815.1 Conus ventricosus
TTTGTGAACACAATACCGAACGACACCTCAAATGCCCTTTAAACTTGATAGATAGACGAAAAGATTTAAGTACGCACTCACAGTCATTGACATGGCTTCAAGATACAAAGATGCGGAGCCATTAACACAAAAGAGTGCTTCTGCTGTTGCTGTCGCTATACACTGATATACCAACGAGGGCCACTAACTTATCCTCGCATGATTCAAGTTGATGATGGAAAAGAATTTAAAGGCCAAGTGAATCAATTATTGTTAAAACATAGAGTTACCATTAAAAGAGGCATTCCAGGAGTTCACAGATCACAGGCTTTAGTTGAAAACTTTAACAAACAGTTAGCCGAAAGACTTTTTCTCCTACCAGTATCAGAGAGAGCTTATTGACAATTCTCGCAACACAGAATGGGTTAGAAGACTGCCCTCAGTTTTGCGCGCAATGAATAATGAAGAATTTAAAGGCCTAAAACCAGTACAAGCAATCAAAAGAAAAACAATAAATGCTGTTGAAGGAGAGTCTTCATCCGGCAAACTATTACCATTTGGTTTGAAAGTAAGGTACCTTTATTTACCGGGGAAGCAGAAGGGGACACTCGCATCAGGGCAACCGATCCGTTTGGAGTGTTGATCCATATGAAATAAAAAGAATTGTAAAGATGAATCCGCCCGTGTATTATTTACGAGAAACCGACACAACAAAACAACCAGCCCCTCAAAGATCTTTTGTGAAAGAAAGACTGCAGATAATCCCACCGGACACAGTTCCGCTTTAATTAATTTACGTAAATATATTTGAGTTTAAAATGGAAGCTCAGAAGGAAGTGCAGAACGAAACAAGAATGGTAAAGGAAGAGACCTTGAAAATGATACGGGAATCATTTCATGCGTGTAATGCTATTAAGGAAACATTTTCGGGGATTAATCAATGCATGCTAAATCATCCAGATCACCTACAACTCAAACCCCCAAATTGGGAAAAAGAATATCTTGAAATAATAAAAAAAATTCGAACGCGTCAAGCAAACATGAGAAAAGATTTAAATGAATTGGATGAAGCTATGATTGATCTTATAATAAAAGTTGATGAAAAATAAACCCCCCTGTTTATGCGGCCCTCCAGTGCCCGATTGCATATGAAAACTCTGGATTAACAAACACCCGTTTTGTGTTTGTTCTATCTAATGACTTCTTTGTTACAACAGTTGTGTTGATCTCATGTAGATTAGATCGTAGTTTTACGTTGTCATGATGAAAAGTCTTATTGCCAAACAATGCTTCTTTGTAGTTGTCATGCGATATGTTTGACTGCACAACGCTGCGAGATATTCCTTTTGCTTTCTTAATGATTTTCTCTGGCTCGAAATACTGTACATTTTCGATCTTAACCCCACATACTCCTTGATCACCTTTCCAGATAATTCATCCTTCATCTTTCCTAAAACCTTCTTGTTAGTAATTGAATGTAAAGGCGAATCTTTAGGGTAATCAGATGTGTCGTACCACCCCGCATGCCCTTTAGCTACTTCGGTTTCCATGTCTTTATAGATGTCTTCAGTAGGAATATCTATAACAAAACTATCTGTATCTGTGTAAAGTACTCTGGACTCTGGATACGAGGGCTTAAAGTAGTCATAAAGAAACTCTAACATCAAAAGCTTTGATAATTCTAAAACAGTAAACCCAATAAATACAGGTTTGTCTAATTTGACTTTCTTTTTTTTCATCATTATGCCAAAAAGCTGATCATGAAATTTTCTGAAGTCCTGATAATTAGGTTTTGAAGTCAGCTTAATTGCTTCGTTCTCTTGGTGACTAATCTGACATCTTTGCGCTTGTGCGGATTCTCCATAGTCTTTCCAAACAGCTGTTGTTCATCAGCTTGAAAAAGTCTTTTTCTGAAGCATCTGTGGATTTAGTTCTGAGATCAGTGTTCTTCATGATGTATGGTTTCATGAACTGTTCTTGATCAAAAGCAATTATACGATGAACAGCTGTCAACTTCAAACCGTGTCTTAAATAAAATTGTAGAAGTCTGTAATGACAGACATAATTTTTTTGCCCCGAAGATTAGGCACAAGTTTAGGCGTCTCTCTTGGATCCATGTTTAGACTTTCTGCTGCTAATGGATAGTCATTATGCAGGTCATGGAGTTCGTGAGGATATTCTAAGTCAACTTCTAGAATGAAACCACGCTGTTGATCAGGCGTTAAACTGCCCAACCACTTTAATGCCTTTTGAATATTATTTGTACCTGTGTACAATTTAAAGTTGCGTAATGGAAGTGATTGCGCCATTGCCCAGTCCATACAGATTGGTTTGCATCTAAAGACATGAGATAGTTAGCCCTTTTACTACATGGATCATAGTCGTTCCAAGTATTTGGTTTTGCTGTTACAGGTTAATGAGGCGACCCATACTAATCCTCCACGCAATCCGTTTTCAATCATCTGAATCATTGGTAAATCCGACAATAAATCATCTGTATTCCTGTAAACATAAGAAAGCTCCCCAACTCATCCCGGGCGCAGACTGTAATGCGCGGATCCAACTATAAAATGTGTTCATGCCAGGTCTTTCTATAATTTTCAAAAACGTCCGCCAACAAACATACATCAGCCAGCCATATGAATCAGGAAATAAAAAGTCCCCTCCTCATCCGTTTTTACACTCTAACTTCTGACCATGCTTTCTTGCGCATGCTGGTAATCAGAGCACTGATGTCCTTTCCTCTAAGACTAGAAACAAACGCGCCGTTTAGTGGAAGTGTATCTTCATCAAACCTTTCCCAACTGTTCCTATGTACTCATAAGGATAAACGCCCTTTCTAACGAGAGTTGGGTCAAAATATTTTTTTTTCCCCTTCCGTTTTGGGCAGGACTAAGGACATAGCCAGTGCCCAAATGATCCCATCATGTGCAGCAGAGAGCATAAAAAGACATGTTATTTAAAGGAAACACATGTACTTTTTCTGATGACTGGTGCAATGCATGACACCCCTAAAACATCGTCTATCTGCTTTCAGTATAAGATAGAGTCGTAACCGCGGCAAGTTATGACAAAGATGGGCAGCTTCCATGTCTTAGGATCAAACTTTAGATGAAGATTGCCATTGTTATGCGCCGCTCCTCGAACTTTCCGCTACTGTGATCATGGTCTTTGTACTGTTGGATTTTTTGCGTCTGATGAGAGACCTTAAACCGCAAATCCAACACTGTGTGGCTGGTCATCCTTGTTGTTGGTCTTCAGGTTCATTAATGATTTCAGATAAGTTTAGAGTATTAGAACAGTCATTGCGCACTTGCTGCATGCGTTCTAAGAAGTATCTGCGGCTTTGCCCTCTATAATAATTTTGGCTTTGAATGAACGCCATATCCCGACCTACAACGATGAAAGCAAATGAACAAATTTGAATGATTACACATTAAGACCGTTTTTCGAAGTTTTTTTGTGCGCCCTGCCCTTCATGTAGGAACAATGAGTGATTTCAAAGTCTGCCGAAAACAACATATGGTGAATTTTTGCAGTTTTTTTTCAGTTCTTAAACTAAACTTTAGATCCAGGTGGGGGCAAAATTAGTTCTGTATTACATTCTACAGAACTTTTTACAATGGTTTTATTTAATGTTCACCTGTTCCGCTTGCACAGATGGAATTCTTGTTAAAATTTTTCTCGTGCAGAATTCTTGTTTATGTAATGCTTATGAAGGATGCCGCAATAATCACTCATTGTGGGCTATTAATGTGTAAGTGCGGTAGCCCCCCGCTGGTGAAAACATCAGTAGTAAGGTCCAACCATGATTTTTGCTGGTTCGCCTATTGTTGGAGCTGTACTTGACACTTTAATTGGCACCAAAATTTGTTTACCCTCATCCCATGTGTAATACATTAACAGTGATTGGTTGTTTTGTTCTTCAAACGATCAATTAGTCTACACTAACAGGAAAGGGACACCCCACTAAAGTTAAGATCATGATGTAAAGGTGGATAGTTAGACACTCTCATCTGCGTTTGTTGTGCGGGCGTGATGCAGGCTTGGCGAGAACACACACCACAGAAACATTTGTTGCTAAATTCTTTATGTTTAGAACCTGCTCTTTTCGCTACCAACATCTTCTCGAGGCAGTTGGGAATGTCAGCTTGCCAACAATCGGTCATACTTTAGCCTGGTTTTAATCAAATCTGCTATAAAACTTCGCCCTCTGACCAACCAGAGCCTCCATTTTGCTTCTTCACGCAGCCCGTCAAACTGTGGCAAGCATTCGTTCTGCCCAACCGGGTGTTAAGTCTTATGAGAAAGAAATATCTGTTGGTTTAGTTGAGACCCAGACTTCTAGATTTCTTCATTTATTGTACATAGTCGATTAAAACAGCTAACATTACATTTAACTGGCGGGGTCTATTGTTAGTTACTTGAAACTTGAGAAATAGCATGTACAACGCTTGCGCTCACACGTTGCTGGATCAATGACTTCTTAAATCAATATCATTCAGTGCTCTTGATAAACGCTCTCTCTCATCAAGCATTCCTTCAAAACAATTCGTCCTTGCACCTTCATATATCTTAGCCATGTTTGAAGCTTCTTTGCTAACTCATAATATGTTATTTAAATAAAAAAAAATGATAATCAGAATCAATATCAACGGGTCTTTTTGTGCTTGAACTCATAAACTAAAGGATAAACACCCTTCGGTGTTTGTTACTGTGAGCTGTTTAGAACAAGTTTAATGTCTCGTGTTACCTTTTTTTAAGCATTCCTTTTTTACTGCTCGGGTCTGGCCTGTTGAGAAAAAACTTGCCTCCGCCTTTCTTTGAAGATCATAACTTTTGTCTTTTGTAGTCATCAAAATCGCCTGTAACGATAAAATCTTCATCCGATGATGTTGAAGTCAACAAGCGCTTTATTTAGTGTCAGTTTAAACGAGCTAAGTTTAGCTGTTATTAGTTACCATAGCTGTGTGCTTTTGGAGTTTAGTTTTTAATTTTTTGCCACCGCACTTACAGCTAATGAACACAGGCCGAGAGCTAAAGGACAAACCTCCTAGAGGTAAGCGGCGGGGGCCCTATGCCCGTGTGCTAAGAGTCAACCAATAAAAAACTCGTTCCCTTGCTGATAAGAGCACTTATTAGTCCGATGGCCCCAGTATTAACATAAGTAACATCATTAAAGGCAGCAGAATACCTTCGTTTGGATTTGCTGTATTTTGAAAGGTCTTTGCACTAGTACTTCTGCATTGCGTAATGTTTGTTAACCTAAGTTTTTTATGTTAGGGGTTCTACTATTCTCTTCTTTTTGGCGCGCTGGTAGACAACATTGTGGATAAACTTGAACAGACATGCTTTTATAAAATAAAAATAATTTAGTTATTGTATTTCTTTTAATCTGTTATTTTCAATATCAGCTTGCGCATCATATATTAAAAACCAAATGTACATTAAGAGCGTTTAATTATTATCGGCTTCTCTTCTTTATCAATTTGAATGTTTATATTACGTCTCTCACAGTTTCCCCGCTTCCATGCAACTGATTATCCCACTGTATGACCTTAGGTGCAATCCAGAAACCGTATTTGGTTAGTAAATAATCATCAAGCCTAACATTGTGAAGAATGTAAATCTTTTAGACACAAGGTCTGCTGTTAGACTTCTACCCCCTCCCACCCCCAAAAACAATTTTCTTATTTCGTCAAAATGATGATAAGGTCTAAGCCCGCCTAGCGTAGATTTGTTAGGACTACCATCAATTGTACATATGCCTTTCGCTATTTTAGGATTAAAAACTTTACGTTAGCTCTTTTGAACGGTTCCTATTCTATCGTCACAACAGCAAGAAAATACCTTTAAAGCGAGTCTTGCTGCGACACTAAAAACTAAAATTCCATATAGTGTCTGCCCTGCTTCTGGGATATGGTTGTATGATTAATCACTCTTTTCGTAATAGATTGCTAATTTTTGACTGATATTGATGCTCATCAGCCTTGCTAAATTAGTTGCTAACAACGGTCAAACAAACTCTAACAGATGTCAGAAATGCTGTACATTGCTTCGAGTCTGATGATCTGATACCCCGTTTGTATCATTAAAAGTTAGTTCATATGACAATCTGTTTTAAATGCTCCTTGAAAGTACGGTGCATGCGCTTTTAAACAACCAAAATCTAAGGGATGGAAAAGCGATTCCCCCATACGCTAAATTTTAACGGCTACAACTTTTTTGCCGTCTTTTAACATCTCGGCGTCCTATTCTAATAGTTTTAGTGCTTCTTCATTTCGATTCCTTGAAACGCAAGATTAACAGCCCTTTCATCCAGGTTAGCCATAGATCAGATAGTTAAAAATATGTCTGCATTTGTAAAGAAAATTATTTCTTGCCCCCTCAATGTTTTATAGAAATTTTTCTTAACAATTGCCCGCCCCAAATTCTGGACAAACTGTCCTGTTTGTGTCCTTGTTGAATCGAGTACTATTTTGAAAGTAAGACGCGCAGAGCCTGGCAACAATCACTTCATCTGCTCCTAGGTCCGGAAATTTGACAGTAAGAATTTGATCTGCATCAATAGTAGATGGATTATTTGGAACAGTAATATTCCGTTTATTTCCTTTTCACGTACCAAAGGTTTCTTTCAGTCTTCTATCGGGTCTAGAATCGAGCCATATGCATGGAACTTTTGTTTATAAAACAAAAATAAAAAAAAAATAATTTTAAAGAAACATGGCAGGCATTGAAGATGATGAACAGATTTATGATGTGTTTTTGATCTGGAGACGACATGATGAAATGGGGATCCCTGTGTTTAATACAGCACCTCGATCTGAGCGTTTACGGGCCGGTGGTCACATGTTTGTAGTGAGGCTGGCGTGAATTAGTGACAAGCGACATTGTAAGGTCAAATCATGGTACCAAAAGTTTAGGTCAAGAACCTCCCGAATTTATAGACCCTAATGATGTTGAAAAAAGAATGACCATTTGTTTGTGAGGAGCAACCAAGGACAACTTGTTCAGCTTACAACTAAAAAAGACCCATCAAAGTTGTTTAAGCCGTGGGTTCATTAGAAATAGATCCCTCGAAGCGACAAAATCGCCTTGGCCTTGTTAAGGCAAAGTTAAGGCGGAGGCAGTTTCTAAACTTCAAACACACTGCAAGACTCCCGACAGATAACCAAATGCAAAACATGAACCTTAATGAATTAAATCATCCGCAGTTGAATTAATAAATGTAATAGAAGCAGAAATCCCGTTTTTTTAGAAGAACAGCGTAAGAGACTATACAACGACCGCCGCTACCCATGCGAGAACTAACGGCCCTTGATCGTAACTTTAAGAACCATCAAAGGCGAATTTAACAAACAATTTACGCCCTGAACTAGATGAGCATATAAAAAGAGAAAAAGAAAAACTCGTGAGGCTGACCGACTCATCGTAGGAGGGCATGATTTTAAAGGAAAGAATAATACAAAGACTAAAAGATCTGAACAAGAAAAGATCAGCAAGACAGAATGCTGATACTAAACGAGACCAATTACGAACTCAAGTGAATAGAATAAGAGAAACTATCCGAAAAATATTATATGAAGACACAATACGCTAGCAGAAACGAATAAAAACGCTGTTTAGAGAGCAAAGGCGGTCACATAAGCAAGCGTTAATAACTGCCTTAGATTGCAAAAAGACACTGGTGATGGCTATTACCAGGCGGCGGTGGTCAAAGCCCAGTGCCTCCACCACCATCCCCCCACCCTGAAAAATCATGGGTAAAAAAACAGCTTGATCACTTGCGGGTTTATTAAAAAAAATCGCTGGTAAAGCTATCGACTCTTTAACTGGTATATTAGGAGGTATTGTTTAGCTGGCTTTTGTCCTACAGCAAAGCAAAGTATTGGCTTTATGGCCGAGCACTTATGGACATGTAGGTCTCTTAATAGTTGGGTTAATTTTTAGATAAGATAGAAGACCAAGTAATCCTAGGGGTCCTGTTTAATCCAAGAACAAGCGCTGCCATTTCATATGCATGGTCATCGCGAACAGAGTCGGGCGGCCGCAAGCTTGCTGATCTTTCAATGCCTTTGGGCTTTGGCCCGCGGGGATTGGATGACTTATGCTGTGGGGGGGTCATCTTGTTTTTTTTAACTGCTTGCAATATTACTGGCTCCAGAATTTATGTGTTTTGTCCAACCTTCTGTTTCATTTTTCCTGCAACGAAAATTTCATTGTTGTAGTTTATTATTGTTCCTATCTGGAGCCCTGAGGTCAAAAAGGCAGCATGTATAAAACCATGCCAACAGCAAAGGTCGACTTTCTACTTGCGTATGTAAAACATTTTGAACCTTTTTAATACTTGGAAGGCAAATATCAACAGTAAGAATTAATGCGTCCTCTAAATTTGCTAAGTATTGTTTTTTGTGCGTCAAAGCCAGTAGAAGGATCTGTATGTCGATCTTGGTCTGTGCTTGTGAACCTAGCAAACACTAAACGTAAGGGCGAACAGAGTCCGTTTATTTCGTTCTATTCCCTGCGTTAGTTAGGCCCTTAGAAGTGACTAAGATAAATTTGTCCCATAGCTGTTTTTTGCTCTTGCTCTATGGACCCTGTGCGAGGTGAAGCAGCTGTTGCCTGAAGAGAAAGATGTGTAAGGAGGATTCCAGCATAGTTAGATTTTCTTGCACGCCCCAATAATAAGGGGTGCCTAAGCAATGATTTGCGGTCCAACGTTTGCCTAAATCGGTCTTGATGTATAATATTGAATTCGTTACAAAATTCTTTCAAAAGCCTTCCATGTCTATTGTCATGTTGCTACATGGATTAAACGGTTTGTCAATTGGGTAATGGGTGCTTGGCAGTTCAGGTCGACAATACGTCTGAAGGTGTAATAAAAGGAAATCTAGACACGACCTAACCAAAGGAATTAGTAAGATTTAAGTGATCAGCACTACGACACTCCACTAACCCAGTTGATGCACAAGAACACAGCAAAGTTTAACTGGTTCTGATAAAACTGCATCAGATGACCTTAACTCACTTTTGGGATTCGGTCGTTTATTTAATAGGAGGGTTAAATATCTGCTTAATGGAGTACTTCCTTTTTATGAAGTGTCAGTCTGGGTCCACAAAATGTCGAGGGTGTCAGTAGTTATATTTTTAAGATTGTAGTGCGGCCGGGCCCAACAGAATAATTTTGCATCAGTATATTTGAATGCACTGCATTTTATAATTTGTTTTAAAAAAATGTTTGTAACAATAACATCTCAAGACCGCCCTTCGGTTTGAACTGCTATTAATAACAATGCGAAACCAAACGGTTCGCGCTCCATGAAATATTTCTCAAAGTCGTTTGGTTTTATAATAAGCAAAGCCAAGGAGAATAATAAGATTAAAAAAATAATAATAGTGCCCAATTAGTTAGCGCAGTTAAACCATAACCTGATGGATTATAACGGGTTTTGCTCGCTAAAAGAAGCAATGATAACTTCGACATTGCTCTCAAACTTAACAATGCAAAATTTGACAACAATGTTGACATTCAAACCTTGAAAAAGAAGAAGTAGGTTACTTTTGATGGAGAAGCTAGCTAAAAGGTTAGGCTTTGCACTGACATCGGGACATTCATAGTTTAGAGTTGCGCCAGACAATACTACTTATGAAGGAGAAAATCCGCTCAATCTGCATTACATTCATAACTCTATGTTCATTTGATGAGCTGAGCACTGATGAAACCTTATATGATGGAAGCCTCAACTGTATTTAAAGAGCTCTTTCCGTCAGGGAAAGCTGCATAGTGCGATTATGAAATTCAACAATTCCTAATTTACAGTTTAAGAAAAGATTAGTTGTGGGAGGGTCGGATCATTTAATAAAAAAATCAAAGACACAACGGGGAAAGGTTTGTAAAATGTATAACTGCACATTGTTTTGGAAATAAAATAATAAACCTGGGGGGTTACTAAAACATGTCGCGTGGGCCAGAAGAATCGGGAGTTACATAGCGCCTGTGAGGTGTAGAAACTTTAGAATTAAAAGACCTTGCAGACGGTGCGACTTTGAACAGAACGCGGAGATAGGCGCTTGAATGGTTTTGGAGTACACTAAAGAGGGTGATTATAAACGCAAAGAGGTTGGCGACAGCAAAAAGGTTTCCTAAAACTAGAACAACTGCGCAATCTAGAGGGCAATAATGTTTGGCCAGTATGAATATAAAATAGTTCGAAAACCTGACCTCAAATGGCACATTAGAACCATATTTAGAATGGGAAATAAAATTTGAATTCAGAAGCCCATTGACATATGTTAAGCCGCCAAAAAAAGTTTTTTTTCAGATAAGCATTCAACCGGGCCCTTTACAAGTATGTCTTATGCCGGACGACAATAGTCGGAAAAGAGATTGAAATAACGGCCGTTATGGGAAAAAACAGTACATCCTCCACAGAAGAGTAACGGTTTTAAAGGATGCTTCTACAAAATTACAGTTCTTTTCCAAGCAGAAAATTAGAACACGTTTCACCATGATATTTGAAATTTTCTGTCTGTAAAGATGTGAGAGGGGATGGGGTTGTGGGCGTTAGTGACGTCCTTTTAAAAGGAATTCTAATTAGCTGGCAAACTTAGACGTTAATCGTCTTAAACGTTAACCCATCGTCGTTCTTTCACATGTGTGAGGATATTAAGGTTTAACCACAAGCAACAAAATCACTGTTACTTAAATAGAAACAATCTTACTGAACTGAATTGATTAATCTTACACATGTAGGCCTTGTCGGGTTATTAATACTTGAACAAGTTTTGACAGAGAGCATGATAATAACACTAACTGGATTCGATTAAAATCTATTATAAAACTAATGGAGCAGTTAAACTTTAGACAAAAATCCCCTCATTGTTCCTTAATTTGTGGCCAAACTGTTTTGGTGGAAAAACAATATTTATCCTCAACCTGTTACAAACATTTATCGTTATAATTTTGATCATATTGTGGATTTCTGCCCAACACTTAAATGGAACAAATCATAATCATGATAGAAAGGTTATATATTTGGACAATATGACTTATTTTTATTAATCCTAGCAATAAACTGAGAGAGTTTTAGAACTTTTATAAACTGTTGAAGGAACGCAGAAACACTATTTATTATAATGACTGTTCGGCAGAAAAGACATAGTAAAAAAAGAAACACTTTATCAAAACTCTGCTTTCAGTGGAAGACCATGGCTGGGTAAGTGTGGGAATTTTATGCAGAAATATCACCGGTTGTTAAAAGACTTTAGAGAACAGTTAAAAACTGTAGTTTTATTCACAATGAAGACAGAGACCACATTTGAAGAATGTTTGCGCGAAAATGATGTTTATTGAAAATGACCAGGAAAAACACAGGATTAAACAAAAAGCTGAAATCTGAAAAAGTTTAGTAAATTAGTATTGAAAACGGATAACCCTGCACAGTAATGTTTGTTTGTAAGGTCCGTTATTTTGGGTTATTGAAGTCTTACCTTGTCAGAGAACAGGGAAATGCCCGCTTCTTGGGTCACTTTCGCCCCGAAACTGGTTTAGGCGAAAGTGAGCAGAAGGCGACTTTCCCTTTTCTCTACCCGTATATAGGGAGTGTCGTTAGCTTGGCTTTTGTCTACTGCAAGCAAAGTAGTTTGGCTTAATGGCCGAGCACTTATGGGCATTAGTTTGTCTTACATAGTTGGGTTACAATTTAATAAGATAACAGTAGGAGTAATCCTAGCCCAGTTAATCCAACAACAAGTGCTGTCTTTCATATTCCTGGTCATTATATTTTTCGTGTTCTTCCAACAGTCTTGGCTTTGGGCCACAGGGCATAGGATGACTTAATCTGGAGGTCATCTTGTTTTTTTAATTGTTGGTAATATTACGGGCTCAGAATTTATGTCGTTTATTTCCGACCTTCTGTTCATTGCCTCCACACGGATTACATTGTTGAAGTTTATTATTGTACCTATCTGGATCTGAGGTCAGAAGGCAGCATGTTGCAACCATTGCCAACAGCAAAGTCTAACTTTCGATCTTGCGAATTGTTAAAACATTTTGGTACCTTTTTATACGTGAAGGCAAATCAAACTGTAATTAATGGCGTCCCTCGAAATTTGCTAAGTATTGGTTTTTGTGCAATCAAAACCATAGAAGATCAGTTTATGCTCATACTCGTTTGTGCTTTGCGAACTAGCAAACACCAAACGTAAGTACGAATGGAGGTCGTTTATTCGTTCTATTCCTGCTTTGTAGGCCCTTAAAGCGTCTAAGATAAATGTTGCCATGCGATTTTATGCCTCTTGCTCTATGGACCCGAGGTGAACAGCTTTGCCTGAAGAGAAAGATGTGGTAAGGAGGCTTCCAGTCAAGTTAACTTCGTGCACGCCCCAAAAATTAGGGTGCCTAGACCATATGACGATCCAACTTTTGTCTAAAGAAGTCTGTCCTAGGCCTTTTAATATTGAAGTCGTTACAGATCCTTTCAAAAGCCTTCCAGTACTATTCTGTTTGCTGAATGGATTAAAAACGGTTTATCATTTGGTAAGGCGCTTGCAGTTCAGTCAAAATACGTCTGATGGTGTAATAAAAATGAAATCTATACACTGACCTCACCAAAGGATCAGGATGATTTAGAAGATGATCAGCATACGTCACTCCACACCCAGTTGATGCACAAAACACAGCAAAGTTAAAACTGGTTCTGATAAAACTGCATCGGATGACTGAACCACATTTTGCGATGTAGTCTTTTTTTAATAGGAGGTTAAGATATTTGTCCAATGGAGTACTAACCATTTACTTGAAAGGCCGTCAGACGGAGTCCACAGAAATGTCGAGGGTGGTCAGTTGTTTATATTATTAAGATTGTAGTGAGGCCCAACAGAAATTTTGCATTAGTAAGTTACGCGACACATTTTTAATTCGTTTTAAAAATGTTTGTCAACATAAACCACCCAGAACCGTCCTTCGTTTTTAGAACATGCTGTTGAGAACGATTGTGCGGAACCCGAAGGGTTGCACTCCAAGAAATATTCTACTACAAAGTCAGTATGGATTAATATAAAACTGAATCCAAGAATAATACATACGATTCGAAACGTTGACAAATCAGGACCAAAGTTAGCCAGTTAACCTACCTGATGGTTATTACGGGTTTTTTGCTCACTAAAAGAATCAAAAGAGTAACTTGACATTACTCTCCAACTTATCAATGCGAATCTAAAAACAATGTTAGCATTACACCTAAAAAGAAAAGTAGGTACTATATTGATGGAGAGCTAAGCTAAAATGTTAGGCATTGACTGACATCGGACATTTCATAGTATTTAGAGTTGCGCCAGCCAAAACTACTTATGAAGGGAGAAAATCCGCTCGAATCTTGCATTACATTCCATTACTCTATGTTCATTTGGATGATCTGAGCACTGAATGAAAACTTATGTGGTGTAGGCCCCTCAACCTTTTACAGCTCTTCCGTCAGGGAAAGCTGCATATTGCGATTAAGAAATTATACAATTTCCCTAATTTTACAGTTGAAAAATTAGCTAGTGGGGCGGGTCAATCATTTAATATAAAAAATCCACACAGTCAAAACGGGGAAAGTCGTAAAATGTGATAAACCATGCACATTGTTGTTGGAAATAAATAATAAGTGGTACAAAAATAATGTCCACGTGGGCCAGGAGAATCGGGAGTTACATTACACAACCTTGTAAGTGTATAACTTTAGAATTAAAAGACCTTGCAGACGTGGACCATATGAACGAATCTGGGTGAGATAGGCCGCTTTGAGTATTGTATTGGAGTACACTAAAGATTGTGATTATAATCGCAAAGAGGTTGGCGACAACAAAAGGTTTCCTAAACTAGAACAACTAACGCAAATCGTAGAAGCAAATAATGCGGCCAGTATGAAATATAAAATAGGTCGGAAAAACTGACAGCAAATGCACTTAGGACCATATTTAGAATGGGACCTAAAATTTTTGAAGTCCTTAAGCCATTTACATTTTTGACCGTCAAAGAAGTTTCATAAAAGCTTTCAAAACTCTGGTCCTTAGCACTAAGTCTATGCCAGATGGACAATAGTCGGAAATAGATCCGAAATAACGCAGTATCGGAACAAACGTACAGCCTCACACAGAAGAGAAACGGTTGAAAAAAAGCTTCTACAAAATTACAGTTCATTCCCGCGCACAAAATTGAGGAGACACGTTCATCAATGAAATTGGAAATTCTGGCTTAAAAGATGAGACACGTAATGGAGTGTGGGAGTCAGTGACAATCTTATGAAAGGAATTCTATATTAGCTGGCAAAATTTAGACGTTGAAAAACTTAAAGGTTACTAGTGACTGTCGTCGTTCTTCACAACGGTGAGGATATTAAGGTTAAAACAACCAGCGACAAAATTGGATATTAGTCAAAAAAGAAACGATCTTACAGAACTGAATCGGATAATTTTAAAAGTCCCTTTACACAGTTAGGCCTTATTAGGAATTTTATTATACTGAACAAGTTCTGACTGAGAGTATGATAAACATAATAACTGGCTTAGATTTAAATTCTGTTATAAAACTATGGAGCAGTTAAACTTTATGGACAAAAACCCCTCATTGTTCATATTGATTTGTGACAGACAGGTTGTGGGAAAACAATATTTATCCTCGACCCTGTTTTACAAACAGTTTTTTTTATCGTATAATTTGATCGATAATTGTGATTATCGCACAACACTTTAAATGGAACAAAGCATATCACGATAAAGGTTTATATGGCTAATGATAACATATTTTTTATAGTTGACCAATCAATAAACTGAGGAGTGTCTAGAACTCTTTTTAGACGTTTTGAGGGAAAACGCAGACACTATTATTCATTATAGATGACTGTCGGCAGAAAGAGACAAAGTTAAAAAACGAAAAACTTCTTTGTCAAAACTAGCTTTCCAGTGGAAGACCATGCTGATAAGTGTGTGATTTTAGTCAAAATATAACTCGGTTTTTAAAAGACTTTTAGAGAACATTAAAAACTGCAGTTTTAATTTCACACGAAAGACAGAAGACTCATTGATGAATGTATGCGTGAAAATTGATGTCATATGAAAAAGATCAGGAGAAAACATAGGATTAAGCAAAAACTGCAATCTGAAAAGTTTAGTAAAATTCTTATTAAAAACGGATAATCCTACACAGTAATGTTTTGTCGTGGAGTTTACTGGAGAGAACTAGGAAATACCCATCTATCACCAGCCCGAAACTTGAGAATCAATGTTTGTAGGTTTACTAGTTAAGAACTATAAATTACCCAGTCTAGGTCACCAGCCCGAAACTGTTGAGGGCTGGTGACTCGACGTGGTATTTACTATTCTCTGAGGTAGTAGCAGTAGTAGTTAGTATTAGTAGTAGTAGTTAGTAGTAGTATAGTAGTAGTTGTGTTGTCGTGGTGGTGATGGAAATATGTACAATCAGGTGATCGGGGGATGATTTCTGAAAATGATTGATAACAAATTCCCGCATTTGCAGTCTGAAATAGAGGCAAGTGGGAACGTGGGGTATCGGAAAAAGGTTTTACATAATGGCAAGATATGATGGTATTTCTACAAACACGGTTCTGGTTAATTTGTCCCTCGTTTAATGTGTGTTTGTTTGTTTGTTTGTTTGTTGTTTGTTTGGTTGTGTTGTTGTTTGTTTTCAAGGAAATGGAGTCGGAGTTGATCTTTAGTCCGGGTGAAGAGAGAGAAGAGAGAGAGAGAGAGCGAGAGAGAGAGAGAGAGAGAGAGAGAGAGAAGGCGAGATAGAGAGAGAAGAGAGACAGAGACAATGAGAAGACAGACAGACAGACAGAGACAGAGACAGACACAGACACAGAGAGACAGATAAGAGAAGGGGTAATTCCACATTCCAGATGAAGACGATCGGCGAATTTGGAAACTCCAAGATCCCAGGGATCAGAGGATCGAGCCTGAGTTATTGCGATCCCCCATCAAATTGTTCATAGGAAGGGTACAAGATACGATTAATGGTAATGTTGGTACATTTCTCCCACCGTTCCACGCTCTATTCCGTGTTAGCTCACTGTATTTGGACAAGCAATCGGAACGAGGTGCATTTTTAGGTTGGGGTGTTTAGAGGTTCTCCTGTGTGCCTCCTGTGTGGCGTGTGGCAGGTGACAGGGTACCCAAGTGAGATTTCCTGTTTTGTTATGAGTCATGTGCAGTTTTTGGCTCACAACGATAGCAACAGTTTGCACTCTGGTTGATCAAACTATAGTATTCGGTGTGTGTGGTGTGTGTGTGTGTGAGTGTCGTGCGTGGCGTGCGTGGGGCTGCTGCGTGCGTTGCGTGCGTGCGTGCGGCGGTGCGTGCGTGCGTGCGTGCGCCGTGTGTGTGTGTGTGTGTGTGTGTGTGTGTGTGTGTGGGTGTTGTGTGTGCTTCCAATGGAAGTATTTTTCCCAAACAACAGTGTAAATTTTCCTGACAGTAGCGTGTTGTGTTTAGTTTTCTCCTGGTCAGAAACACTTCATTAGATGTTTTTAAAATCCAGCAACAACGGATGCTTTAGCACAATCCCTTGTAGGCCTTGGCAGAGAGCCGAAATTACCGACGTTGGGGGGTCAGGGGGTGTTAATGTAATGCTTCTGAAGGACGGACCTCTGGTGTAGATGTCACTGACTGGCCCACAGCGTGCTGGTCCCCCTGATGGTTACGGTGCATAGGAGCGGGGAGTCGCGTGAGCGTGAGTAACAACGTCTTTGACAATCTTGGTGATATTAACAAAAGTGTGCATGAGGTGAAGGAGGGGGTTACTAGTTCTTCCGTAATCCGTATCCGCCTCCTGCAACTATCCTGGCAATTTGCACATTTCTCTTTCTCGCAAGACTCCAAAGAGATTAAGATTTAAACATTTATAGTCCCCGTCTACAGCAGAGGTTATCTAGGAACTAGTGCCAAAAGGCCTGAAAAAAAAGGATAGCATCGACTTGACAGAAACCCTTTTATTATTGTACTGCCGGTACCACCACCCCCCGCCCCACTTCCCATCCTCCCACGTCCTCCCCATCCTGTTGATCTCTCACCTCCCTGCAGCCTTCACATTTCAATCTTGTCATGAACGAACCGTGATTTATGTCTGGCTTTGACTCTGGGCTAGATCCTTTCCAGACAAAATAATCGACAGCTCTTGATGACGTCGGACTGAAATAACTACAGAAACAGTCAGCTTTGATATATGACTTGCTTTTTATTTCGTCAACTCCATTGCCTTCCCCCTCGGCTTTTTTTCAACAAACAACAACAAAAATACATGTTCCAGTTGTTTTTCTGCCTCTACCAATCTCTATCCAAAAAGCCAAGACCAAGAAATAACACAGAAGGAATCACAGCAAATCTCCCAGGGACAACATCAAGAAGAGTCATATTCACAAAATGCACGTCTGCTCTCGGTGCGCTCTAAACCTCAATGTAAATCATGAGGTGAGACACGTACGCACTGGCAACTTCGCTTGGGTTTCCAAAGTAGCCCTTAATACTGCAGTGGTGGGGCCATTGGACCAGTGCGGCGGGGAGGGGGTGAGGTGAACTGGCCCTGAAGAGAATCATGTGGATTCGTAAAATGTCACCGCTCTGGTAACGGAAGTTCACTTTTGTTTATGGGGGACGGAAGTAACCGCGAAGATTCCGGCTTACTGATTAAGGACATCGTTTCAGAACCACGTCTTCTTGAACAGCCACAGCCCTGCCATTCTCACCAGTGTTGCTTAGCTGACGAGAGAAAAAGACCTGCTAAATTCCTCTGTTCGGATGCGGTACACAACCACAGTGTCACTCCCTTTACCAACACTCGCAAAGAGCATCTGTATACCTTGTCTTGAACATCGACCCTTTAAAAGCCCAGAACGTCATTGTCCAGCTGACTTCAGACTTCCATGGACACACAACAGCTGACAAAGCCTATGACGGAGAGAGAGAGACAGAGAGAGAGAGAGAGAGAGAGAGAAGAGAAGAGAGAGAGGAAGAGAGATCAAGAGAGAAAAGAGAAAGAGGAGAGAGAGAGCGAGAGAAAGAGAGAGAGAGAAAGAGAGAAGAGAGAGAGAGAGCAAAGAAGAAAGAGAGAAAGAGAGAGAGAAAGGAGAGGGAGAGATAGGAAAGAGAGAGAGAAGAGAGAAAGTAGAGAGAGAGACAGAAAAGAGAGAGAGAGAGAGAGAGAGATAAAGAGAGAGAGAGGAGAAGAGGAGAGAGAGAAAAGAAGAGAGAGAGAGGGGAAGAGAGAGAGAGAGAGAGAGAGAGAGAGAGAGGAGAGAGAGAGAAAGCGAGAGGAAAGAGAAGAGAGAGAGAGAGGGTGGGAGAGAGAGAGAGAGAAAAGAGAGAGAGAGAGAGAGAGAGAAAAAGAGAGAGAGATCGAGAGAGAGAGAGAGAGAGAGAGAGAGAGAGAGAGAGAGAAGATGAGAGTACAAAAGCACAACGGACTCTGTGCCGACCTCAGAGCAGCGCCAGCGACAGATGGGGATCCTCTCGCCATTGTCCCAAGTGCCAAGTGGTAACCGAGAAGGGTCCCGAAACTGAACACCTACCTTATCTATCATTGTTGATCCAATGCCCGCCAAGGCTAGTGAATGACTGCGACGATACATTCTGCACCTACGATACGACGTTTGCGTGTAAATAGTTTGTTACAGCAACACCTTTTCCCCAGTCCCTCAGCAATGTTGTCAGTTCACTCTGCCTATCTGCTCTCCTCATACCATCTTGTGTTCCCAAAATCCAGAGTGCAAGTACAGACTTGAAAGATATTGCAAATTAATACGTATGTAATACACTGAACAGTATATAAGATTTGTGAGTCATGCCTTCTTCAAGGAGCACAGAGAGCAGGCATAAAACAGGATTATCGAAACAACATTCCCCAGATGATCGTTAACATCAGAATACAATTGCCTTCGATTTGCTGAAAATTACAAGCGTGTTTTGTGCTGTATGCTAAAAGAACGTAACGTTGTACTCAGTTCTTTGCGTGTCATTCGCAAGTTGGCCTGTTTTCAGTACTGCCTTCAAACAGTTCCCAAGAGCCTGTGACACTTTCAAGCGTTAAGCCGTAGGCTCTTGACAATCACGCCCACCATCACTGCCGTCCGTCGTCTCCTCTTTCTTGGGAGTGGGGAAAAGCAAGGGATAGGAAAGGAGACAGCCGAGCTTTGAGCAGGGCAGTACACTGGTCGCAGGGAGACAGTGGACAGTGATCTGGGAGGGGGTTGTTCTTTAACAACTCCAACAAGTCTAACTAGCTGTGTTTGATCTCTTAAGTCAGTGTTATATCCATCGATTGTATCCTCAGATAGTACAGACAGAAACGTCATCCTTCTGGGTAAAACAAGAGCGGAAGACTTTGTACAGTAAAAAGAGATCCCCTGGTTTTAAAAATATATTATATATATTATATATATATAAATATAAAATATAATATTAAAATATATATATAATTAATAATATATATATATATTGTTATTGATTTTAAAAAAGGGAAAGGTTAAAAAACTCTACAAATTTGTTTCGAGGTGTTGCGTGTCATCAGGATGTTTTTGGTTCCCCCACCCCCGATTTTTATAACGTGGGGCTCCCGTTTGCGGTTGTTTGCCGTGCGGGTTGGCTGCACGTTTTTTTTGGGGGGCTTTCAGGTTTTTGCTTGGGTGTTTCAAAAAACGTTTTCCATTTATGCCTGCAGTTGTTTACTATTTCTGTTTTGGTTTTTTTAAATTGCAATAGGTTTGATAGTATTAACCATTTTTCAGTTAAACATAGGTTCCCCCTTTTTTTTTTTGAAAACATTCGTATGGTGAATGCTTTTTTTATGATTTTCCGGATTATTGTAGCTTTTTTTGCGTCTTTAAGTTTCTAGATAATTTGCTCAGTTTTTTTTGGGTTTTTTTAATTTTTTCTTTTTTTACATGAGTTTGTGGTTTCATATCGGTTTTGAAGGGTTTTCAGTACCCCCTAGTTGTTTCTTTTTCTTTTTCAAATTACAGAGCCGGGTAACAATGTTTTTTGAAGACTTTCATTGTAGTGGGCACTGCCCCTTTCTGGTGCAATTGCAAGATTTCCTTTTTACCCTTCTTTGCGGGTTTGAGTTTTTTTTTAAAACTCTCTCTCTTCTCTCTCTCTCTTCCTCTCTCTCTCTCCCCCTCTCTCTCCCCTTCTCTTCTCTTTCTCTCCTCTCTCCCCACCCCTCTTTTCTCTCTCTCTCTTTTTCTCTCCCTTTTCTCTTCTCTCTCCCCTCTCTCTCCCCTCTCTCCTCCTCTCCTCTCTCCTTTCCTCTCTCCCCTCTCTCTCTCCTTTCTCTCTCTCCTCTCTCTTTCTGTCTCTCTCTCTCTTTCCTCTCCTCTCTTTGTCTATCTCTCCCCTTTTTCTCTCTCTCTTTTCTCTTTTCTTTTGCTCTCTTCACTCTTCTCCCTTTCCTCTTCTCTCCCCTCCTCTCTTTTCCTCTCCTTTCTCTCTTCTCCCCCTCTCCTCCCCCTCTCCCCTCTCTCTCTCTCTCTCTTCCTCTCTTCCTCTTTTTTGTTCTCTCCTCCGTCCGGGCGTCAGCTTTTTTGGTGTCCATGAAGTTGATCAGTGGACAATGACGTTGGGGGCCTTTTAAAAAGGGCATTTTAAAGAAAAGGTCTACAGATGCCTTGCGAGTGTGTAAGGGGATGACATGGGGTGTGAACAGCATCCAAAACAGAGAATGCAGGTCTTCTTCTCTCGCACTAAGCAAAATGGAAAGGGCAGTGTGGGTGTTCAAGAAGACGTGGTTCTAAACGATGTCCTTAATCAGTAAGCGGGAATCTTCTGCCGGGTACTTCCCCCCCCAAAACAAAGTGAACTCCGTACCGGGGTGACATTTTTCAATCCAAAAGATTCACTCGGGGCCAGTTCCCCCTCCCCCCCTCCCCCGCCGCACTGGTAAATGCCCCCCCACTGCAGTTTAAGGTACTTTGGAAATGCGAATTTCCCCAGGAAAAGGTACTCACCTCCTGTTTACACTGGGGTTTAGAGCGCCCGGAGCAACGTGCATTTTTGTGAATAGACTTCTTCTGTTTTGCCCGGGGAGTTTGCTTGATTCCTTCTGCTGTTTTTCGGGTCCTTGGCTTTCTGGATAAGAGGTAGAGCAGAACAAACAACTGGAAATGTTTTTTTGTTGTTGTTTTGAAAAAAGCCGAGGGGAAGGCAATGGAGTTTGACAAAATAAAAAGCAAGTCATATACAAAGCTCTGTTCTGTATTTTTTCAGCCCGCACGTCTCAAGACTGGTCGATTTTTTTTTCCCGGGAAAGGATCTACCCAGAGTCAAACCCAGACAAAAAACCCAAAGGTTCTTTCATGACAAAAATAAAATGTTGAAGGCCTGAAGGGAGGGAAGATCAACAGGGGGAAGACGTGGGGGGAGGGGGGGGGCGGGGGGTGCTGGCACCGGCCAGACAAAAAAAAAAAGGGTTTCCTGCATCGAGCTACTCCCTTTTTTTCGGGCCCCTTTTTGGAGCCAGATCCCTCGCTGTTGACGGGACAAATTTTTAAAATCTTAATCCTTTGGAGCCCTTGCGAGAAATGGTGAAAATTTTGCCGATAGTTGCAGGAGGGGGAACGGATTCGGAGAACTAGAAACCCCCCTCCTTCACCTCGCCACACTTCTTTAAAAACCCCAAGATTGTAAAGACTTGTCTACCCACCCACACGCGACTCCCCGCTCCATGCACCGTACCATCGGGGACCACCACGCTGAGGCCCCTTTGCATCCCCCCAAAGGGCCGCCCTTTCCAAAAGGCTTAACACCCCCTCCCCCCCAACGTCGGATTTCGGCTCCGGCCCAGGCCACAATGGATGTAAAAAAGCCCGTGTTGCGGATTTAAAAACACTAATGAAAGTGTTCTGCCAGGAAAAAACAAAACAACCGTACCTGTCCAGGAAAATTCCCCAAACTGGTTTGGGACAAAACTACTTCCTTGAAGCACCACACACCACCCCACACACACACACCACACACGCACGCACGCAGCACGCACGCACGCACGCAGCACGCACGCACCCGCACGCACGCACCCCACACAACACACACACACACACACACACACCCCAACACACACACAACACCGAATACTATTTTTTCTAAAATAAACCCGAGTGCAAACTGGAAAATTTTGGAGCCAACAAACAGCACTACTCAAAACAAAACGGGGAAATCTCACTTGGGACCCTGTCACCTGCCACACGCACACAGGACAACGGGAGAACCTCAAAACCCCAACCCTAAAATGACCTCGTTCCGTGCTTTTTTCCAAATCAGTGAAAACCCGGGACAAGGGGCAAAAACGGTGGGAAAAAATGTACCAAACATACTTTAAATCTTTCTGTCCCCTTTTCCCTATAACCTTTTGATGGGAATCGAAAAAATTTTAAAAGTGCCCGTGATCCGGGGATTTTGAGTTCCAAAATTTCGCCGATCCGCTTCATCCGAAGTGGAATTACCCCTCTCCTATCTGTTCTCTGTGTCGTGTTGTCTCGCTCGTCTTCTGCCCCGTCTCTCTGTCTCCTTTCTCTTCCCCTCTCTCTTCTCTCTCTCTCTCCCCTCCTCCCCCCCCTTCTCTCTCTTCTCTCTCTCTCTTCCCCGACAAAATTTTAACCCCGTTTTCCATTTCCGGGAAAACGCAACAACAACAACCAAACAAAAAACAAACAAACAAACAAACAAACAAACACCATTCAAACGAGACAATTTAACCAAAAAAACCGTGTTTGAAAAAAAAATCATATCTTGCATTAATGTAAAATTTTTTTCCGATACCCCCACTTTCCCCCTTCCTCTATTTCAAGACTCAATGGGGAATTTGTTATAAAAAACTTTTTCAAAAATCATGATCACCTGATTTACTTTTTTCCCATCACCACCACGACAACTACTATATACTACTACTACTACTACTACTACTACTATACTACTACGCTACACCTCGAGAACAATAAATCCCAAAGTCTGTCACCCCCCTCAACCAGTTTGGGCGGGTGCCCTGACTGGGTATTTATAGTTCTCTAACAGTAAACCTACAAACATGCATACCAGTTTCGGGCGGTGCCCAGACTGGGTATTTACTAGTTCTCTCCCATAAACTCCCTAAAAAACAAACAACGGTGGTTTAAAAAACCTTTTTTAAATCAATTTATAACTTTTCAGATTTCAGTTTTGCTTAACCTTTTTTTTTCCCCTGATCTTTTTCAATGACTCTTTTCCGCATACTTTCAAAAAAGCGTTTTGTCTTTCAGGGAAAATAAAACGCATTTTTTAAAACTGTTCCTAAATCTTTTAAAGTAGTTATATTTTTGACAAAAAAATCCACACACTTATCCCAGCTGTCTTCCACGAAAGCTGTTTTAAAATTTTTTTTCTTTTTTTAACTATGTCTCTTTCCCCGAACAGTCATCTAAAATGAATTGCTGCCCCCCAAAACGTCATAAAAGCGTTTAAAACCTCACTCGTTTTGCGGGAAACAACTAAAAATAGTTTTTCACTATCCAAAAACCCCTTCTATCGTGATATGTTTTGTTCCATTAAGTTTTGTGCGAAAATCACAATATATAAAAATTATAACGAAAACTTTTGAAACAGGTCGGGGATAAATATTTTTTTCCCCACAACCATCTGCCCAAATCAAAAACAAGGGTTTTTGTCAAAAATTTTTAAACTGCTCCATAGTTTTATAACAGAATTTAAATTTAAACCCATTATTATGTTTATCAACCTCTGCAAACTTTTTTCCCAGTATAATAAAATCCTATAAGGCCTAAAGTGAAGTTTAAATCCAATTCAGTTCTAAAAGATCGTTCTTTTTAACTAATATAATTTTGCGCGGGTTTTTTTATAACCTTAATATCCTCACCGTTGTGAAGAACGACGACAGTAACTTTAATTTTTTTAAACGTCAAAAATTTTGCCAGAAAAAAATTTCCCTTTTCAAAATTGCCTGACTCCCCCACCCCCAATTTACTTGTCCATTTTTTAAGACAGAAATTCAAATACATTGGAACGGTTCCTAATTTGTGCGGGGAATGAACGTAATTTTTAAAGCTTTCTTTAAAACCGTTTCTCTTCTGTGGAGGATGTATGTTTGTTCCGATACTGCGTTATTGATCTATTCCGACTTTTCCTCTGGCATAAGACTTAGGGGCAAAGGCCCAGAGTTAAAGCTTTCTGAAACTTTTTGCGGTAAAAAAAAGTAAAGGGGCTTAAACTTCAAATTTTATGCCCCTTTCTAAATAGGTTTAAAGTGCCATTTGCTGTCAGTTTTCCACCATTTTATATTCATACGGCCAATTTTTTTGCTTTAATTGCGTATTGTTTAGTTTAGAAACCTTTTGGTCCCCAAACCCTTTTTTGCTTTAAATCACAATTTTTGTGTACCAAACCAAAAAGCGCCAAACTCCCTTCGTTCAAAGTCCATCTGCAATTTTTTTTTTAAATTTCTAAATTTATACACCTTACAGGTGCAAAAGAAAATCCCGATTCCCCTGGCCCAGGGACATTATTTTTAGTACAACTTATTTTTTATTTCCAAAAACAATGTGGGTTTATCACTTTTACGACTTTCCCGTTTGACTGGTTTTTAAAAAATTTTAAATGATCTGACCCTCCCACAAGCAAATTTTTTAAACTGAAAATTTGGGGAATTGTAAATTTCATAATCGCAATATGCGTTTCCCCGACGGAAGAGCTCTTAAAACGGTTTGGGCCTCCATCAAAAAAGTTTTCTCAGTGCCACTCATCCAAAGAACATGAGTAATGAATGAAATGCAAGATC
The DNA here is from genome assembly GCA_018398815.1 of Conus ventricosus. Classification (NCBI taxonomy): domain Eukaryota; kingdom Metazoa; phylum Mollusca; class Gastropoda; order Neogastropoda; family Conidae; genus Conus; species Conus ventricosus. The sequence continues at coordinate 24,794 of JAFLJL010015398.1, forward strand.
GGGGGATTTTCTCCCTCATAATATTTTTTGTTGGCGAAAACTCTAAAACTATGAATTTCCGATTGTCGTTGCAAAGCCAATTTTAGCTACTCCCCCATCAAAATAGAACCTATTCTTCTTTTTCGGTTTGAATGCAACTTGTTTTTTAGTTTCGCATTGTTAGTTTGAGAGTAATGTCAAAGTTACCAGTTTTCTTTTAGTGACAAAACCGAAAAACCCACGGGAAATTGTTAACTGCTAACTTTGGTCCTGTTTTGTCAATTTTTGAATCGATTATTTTTCTTGGATTCTTTTTTAAATTAAACCATACACTTTTAGAAATTTTTCAGGAGTGCAACCCTTCGGTCCGCAATCGTTCTCACAGATGTTCAAAAAAACAAAGGCGGTCGGGGGTTTTGTTATTTTTTAAAAAACATTTTAAAAAAACGAAATAAAAATGAGTGCGTTCAAATTTTAAAATGCAAAAAATTCTTTTGGGGCCGCCCTACAATCTTAAAAAAAACAACTGACACCTTTTGACATTTCGTGACTCAGTCGCCCCTTTCAAGTAAGGTTATACCCACGGGACAAATATTAACCCCCTAAAAAAAAGACTACATCCAAAAAATTGTTTTTCAGTCACCCGATGCATTTTTACAGCCCCATTTTAAAATTTTTGCTGGTTTGTGCTCAACGGGGTGGGGAGTGTCTATGCGATCATAAAAAATAAACCTGACCCTTTTGGGTGGGGTCAGTGTATAGATTTCATTTTTTATTACCCCTTTCAGAGTTTTTTGACTAACTGCAAGCCCCATTCCCAAAATGACAAACCTTTTAACCTTTCAGAAACAAAAGACTGAAGGCTTTTGAAAGGATCTGAACGAATTAAATATTAAGGCCAAGACAATTTTAGACAAAATTATCAAAACAGGGTCGGGCCCCCTTTATTTTGGGGCGTGCACAAAAAGTATAATAGCGGGAAAGCCTCCTTACACATCTTTCTCTTCAGGCACAGCTTTTCCCCCTGGGTCCATAGAGAAGAGCATAAAACAGCATGGACAACATTTATCTTAGACCTTCAAGGGCCTAACTAAAGAGGAATTGAGAAAAATAAAGGGACCCATTGTACTTACGTTTTGGTGTTTGCTAGTTCGCAAGCACAAACGGTTTCGAGCAAAACTGATCCTTCTACTGGTTTTGATGCACAAAAACATCTTACAAATTTAGAGACGCCTTTAAATTCTACGTTGATTTCCCTTCAAAAAAAAAGGTACCAAAATTTTTTTAAATTCGAAAGATCAAAATAGACTTTGCTTTTGGGCACTGTTTTAACATGCGCCTTTGCCCCAGACTCCAGATAGGTAAAATAATAAACTACAACAATAAAATCCTTGGGGCGGCAATGAACAGAAGGTCGAAAAAAACGACAAAATTTTCTGCCAGAAATATTACAAACAAAAAAAAACAAGAGACCCCCCCAAGTTTAAGTCATCCAAACCCCTGTGGCCCAAAAGCCCGAAACTTTAAAGAACAGAAAAAAAAATACCTGAATTGAAAAGACAGCATTTGTTGTTGATTAACGGGCCTGGGTTACTCCTTCTTTATTTTAAAATTAATTGTTACCCAACTTTAAACAAAAATGCCCATAAGTGCCGGCCATAAAGCCAACTCTTTGTTTGCAAGAAAAACCCCACAACGACACCCCCAATTACCGGGTAAAGAGTCTATAGTTTATGCAAAATTTTTTTAAAAAACCCCCGCAAATGATCAACGGGTTTTTTTTTTCCCCATGATTTATCAGGTGGCGATGGGGGGCGATGGCGGTGGAGGACGGACTTTGACCACCGCCGCCTGTAATCCCAACCCCATGTACTTATTGCAAACCAAAGGCAGTTATAACCTTGCTAATGGACCCCTTGTTCTCTAAACGTGTTCGTTTCGTTCTGCTAGAGTTGTGTTCATAAAAATTCTTTGGATTTTTCCTTATTTTGCTCACTTGATTTGTTTCTTCTTGGTTAGTAGACGCCGCTTCTGTCTTGCTAATCTTTGTTCTTAAAAGCGCATTGGTTTTGGGGTTTTTCTTTTTTTTAATATCAACCCAAATTTGGCGTCGTCAGCATCCGATTTTTTTCTTTTTCTTTTTCTAACGCCTTTATTCCCCGTTCTACAAAATTTTTGTTAATTCATCTCTGATGTTCTAAAAGCATGAAAAGATGCTTTTATTTCTTGCAGGGGCGCAGCGATGGGTTTTTTTTTTTTAATGCTTTTTCTTGGGACAAACTGGTTTCTGCTTCAATTGTATTTATTATTTGCGCTGTTTGACTAAATCTTAAGTTCCTGTTTTGTTTTTGTTATCTTTTGGGGAGTTTTTGTGTTTTTTTTGAAGTTTAGAAAACTCCCTCCCTTTTAATTTTTGGTTTGTAATGCCGGGGCTTTCCGTTCGCCACATAGGCTTTTTCAACGTGCCCATCCCTAAAAACTTTGATGGGTCTCTTTAAATGTAACCCAACAAGTTTCCTTTGTGTTTTTCACTAACAAAGTTTATCTTTTATTTAAAAATCTTTAGGGCTTAAATTCGGGGGGTTCAAGGCCAAACTTTTGTAAAATGCCCCGGGCCGTACTTCTGTTAATTCCGGCAATGAAAACGCGGCGAGCGTGTCAAAGGAGTCATTCACTCATTGTCCCCACGATCAAAAACATCATAACTTCTCCCCTTAAAATTCCCCCCATGTTTTAAAAAATTAACTTTTTATTTTTTTTAAAAAATGACAAGCATATGGCTCGATTTTACCCCATAGAAGACTGAAAAAACCCTTTGGCGTGAAGGAAAAAAGGGAATTTTACGTTCCAAATAATCCATCACTATTATGCGATCAAATTCTTAACTGTAAAATTTTCCCAAACCCCGGGAGGGGATGAAGGATTGTGCCGGGCTCTGTGCAAACCTACTTTCAAAATAGAACCGCTTCAAAAAATGAAAACAGAACAGTTTCCAGAATCTGGGCGGGCAATCGTTAAGAAAAATTTCTATAAACTTTGGGGGGCAAGAAATATTTTTTTTAAAAATGCAGACAATTTTAAAATTTTTCTGATTTTTGCAACCCGGGGGGAAAGGGTGATCTTTCGTTTTCAAGGAAACGAAAATAATGAAGCCTAAAAAATAGAATAAAGGGCTGCAAAGGTTTAAAAACGGGAAAAAATGTAGCTGTAAGTTATGCGTTTGGGAATCGCTTTTCCATTCCCTTAGATTTTGAGTTTTTAAAAAAGCATGCCCCCCAAATTTTTAAAGGGGCAAAAACGAAAATTTTCATACAACTAACTTTTAATAATCAAACGTATTATTATTTTGAAACCCGCAGCAAAGTACAGATTTTGACATTCTTAGATTTGACGTTTTTTAGCAACCCTAATTTAGCAAGGCGATGAGCAACAATTCATCAAAATTTGCAAAATATTACGAAAGAGTGATTCATCATACAACATATCTAAAAGCAAGGCAGACACTATATGGAAATTTTAATTTTGTGTCGAGCAAGATCGCTTAAAAGGGATTTTATTGCTGTTGAAGATGAAAACCATTCAAAAGCAAGTGAAAAATTTATTAATCCAAAAATAACGAAAGTATATTTTCGATTTAGGGTAGTCCCAACCAAAACTACATAGCGGGTTTGGGGGAATTTTCACATTTTTTTACGAAAAAAAAAATTTTGGGGTGGGGGGGTAAAGTCCCAAAAGCAGACCTTGTGTCTAAAGATCTACACCTTCACGTGTTTGGCTTGATGACTTTTAACAACAAAATACGGTTTTTGGTTGGACCTAAGGTCAACAAGGATAACATTCAGGAAGTGGGGGGAACGGTTAAAAAAATAATAAACATTCAAATTGTAAAAAAAAGATGCAAAAAAACTACTTAATGACATTTGTTTTTAATATATGAGCCAGCGAATATTCAAGATAACGATTAAAAAAATAACAATACAAATTATTTTTTTATTTAAAAAAAGCATGTCGTTAAACATTACCTCAAGTACCTAAAAAAGGAAAAATAGGGAACTCTGCTGCTATAAAGGCAACATCGACTCCAAGGTCGTCCTGCTGGTAAACCCTGAAAAAAAACCTTCAGATTTAAAACCCAAAATACACAAAGCAAAAAAACAGAGCGGGCCTTTCAAAAAAAGCAAAACCAAAAGAAGGTTTTTTGCGCCTTTAATGCGTTACATAGTTAATACTGGAACATCAAAAGTAAAGGCCCTATCACAGGGACAACGTTGGTCTCTTAGCAACAGGTTTGGTGCACCCGCAGCTTTACCTCTAGGGTTTTTCTTTTTCTTTTGGCCTTGTTTATTAGCGTAAGTACCGCCCAACAAATTGAAACTAAATCCAAAAGCACACAGTTAGTTCAAAAAGATAACACTAAACTTAGTTCCTTCAAACTGACAATAATAAAGCACTGCTGACTCAAACATCACAGATGAAGAATTTTTGTCGTTTTTCAGGCCGATTTTGATGCTCAAAAGACAAATTTGATCTTCAAGAAAGGCAAGGACAACTTTTTCTCACTGCCCGACAAAAGAGCAGAAAAAAAGGAAGTTTTTAAAAAAGTAAACGAAACATTAAAAATCTGTCTAAACAGCTCACATTTAAAAACGCCAAAAGGGGGTTTTTATACTTTAGTTAGAGTCCCAAGCCAAAAAGACCTCGATATTGTTTGATTAAGTATTTTTTTTAAATTTTAAATTTTAAATTTAATTTTAAAAAAAAATTTTTGGGTTGAAAAAAACTCGCATGGGTAAGATAAGAAGGTCCAACGAAAATTTTTGAAGCAATCTTTAAGGAAAGATTTTTCAAAAGCTTTAAAAAGAATCAGCTAGAAGTCATTGATCCAGCAAACGTACAGGCAATTTTCTCGCATTTTTCAAGTTCCGGTTAAACAAAATAGACCCCCCAGTTAAAGTATGTTTTGCGTTTTAAACACTATATAAAAAAATGAAAAAATCTGAAATCTGGGGGCTCACAAAAACAGACATCTTTCCAAAGATTTTAAACCTGGTTGGGGGGACCAGTGCTTACAATTTTGATGGCCGCTGAAGAAGCCAAAATGAGCCGGGGTTGGGCAAGACGAAGTTTTAAAAAGATCCGATTAAAACAGGTAAGATGGCCCCATTGTAGGTGGGCTTACATTCCACACCTCCACATTGTTGAAAAAGAGCTTTTAAAAAAAAAAGAATACAGACAACAAATGTTTTATGGGTGTGTTCTTTCAAAAGGCGCATTACTCCGCAAAAACGCAGAGAGAGTGTCTAACAAGAACCCTTACAAACAATGATCTTAACTTTATGGAAAAATCCTTTTCCCCGTTAGCGTGGACAAAATTGATCATTTGAAAACAAAAAAACCAATAAATGTTAATGTATACACATGGGGTGAGGGAAAAAAAAAATTTTAAAAATGCCCAAAAAGAGTGTCCCAAGAAAAGCCCAACAATAGGGGATCTAGGGAAAAACATGTTGACTTACACTGATTTTTTCGCCGGGGGGCACCCAAATTTCACTTTAACGCACATGGTAGACAATCAGCAAACTTCAAAGGGTGGGCATAAACCAAGAATTTTGTGAAAATTTTTTTTAAAAATTCCATCGATAAAGCTGCAATCGAACATAAGAAAAAATTTTACGCCATTGACTTAAAAGAGAACTAATTACGCCCCCGAGAAGGGATAAAGTTAGTTTTTTTAAAAACTGGAAACGGATGCAAACGACCATATTTGTTTACCCAACTTCGATTTGCTTTTTTCCTTAGAAGGGCCAACCCCACAGAAACTTCCAAAAACAGTTTTAAAGGGTAATCACCAATTTGTTCATTTGCTTTTTTCGTTGTCGGTCGGATGGCGCTATTCAAACCCCAAAATTTTACAGAGGACCCGAAGGGCCCAGTAGAATTTTTTAAAGCGCTGCACAAATTTCGTAAGACTGTTTAAAAATCTAATTTATCGAAAAAAGTGACACCTGAAACCCAAAAACAGTAGACTCAGCCACACATTTTTGGGTTTTTTGGGTTTTTGGCCTCTCATCGACGCAGCGAATCCAAAAGTAAAACCTGATCACATTAGGGGAAGTTCGGGGGGCGCGCACAACAAATCAATCTTCAACAAAAATTTGACCCCAAGGGCAGGACATTACCCATCTTTTTTCACAACTTGCGAGGTTATGACTCCCACCTTAATGAAAGCAGTAGACAGCGCCTTCAGGGTAAAATTGCATTTCACATCACAGAAAAGTACATGTTTTCACTTTAAAAAACATGTCTTTTTTTGACTCATGCAACACATGATGGGGTTATTAGAGTCCTGGCTATGTCCTTAAAGTCCCGCCCAATAAAAGAAGAAATTTTTACCCCAACTCTTTTTAAAAGGGCGTTTTCCCTTATGGACTAACTTGGGAAAGGTTTGCGAAGATACACTTCCCCCTAAAGGCGCGTTCTTTTCTAGTCTTAGAGGAAAAGACACAGTATTCTGATTACCAGCATGTCAAGAAGCGGGCGAAGTTAGAGTGAAAAAAAGGGGGGAAAATCATGATTATACTTTATGGCTGCGTTTGTTTGTTGGGCGGCCTTTTGAAAATTATAGAAAGACCCGCATAAACATTATACCCGGACCCGCGCATTACTTTTTTGCGCCCGGGGGTGTTGGGATCTTTTTAAAATTACTGGGGGTACAGATTGATTTATTTTCTGACCTCCCAATGATTTAGAGATTTAAAAAAGGATTGCGCGGAGGAATTTTGTTGGCGTGCATCATTATGTAAAGCAAACAACAAATCCTAGTGATATATCCAAGAAAAAGGTCAACTATCCATGTATTTAGATGCAAACAACTGTATGGTTGGGGAAAGGCGCAATCACTTCCTTACGCAAAATTTAAATGTCACAGACGACGGCCGAAAAATTTTCAAAAGGCATTAAAGTGGTTGGGGGGTTTGACGCCAGATTGACAGGGGGGGTTTTATTCTAGAAATTTATTTAGAATATCCCAGAACTCCCCTGACCGCAAATGATATCCTTTTGCGCAGAAAGCCAAAGATGGCGAAAACAGAGCCCTAAACTTGTGCCTAAACTTCGAAGCAAAAAAATTATGTCTGTCATTACAGACTTCTACAATTTTTTTTAAGAAATGGTTGAAGTTAGAGCATTTACGTTTAATGCTTTTTATCAAGAACATTCATAAACATACATCAGAAAACATGATCTAGAATAAATCCCCAGATGCTCAGAAAAAGACTTTTTCAAGCTATGAAAAACACTGTTTTTGGGAAAAACATGGAGAATCCGCACAAGCGCAAAAATGCAGTTGGTCACCCGAAGAAAGAGCATTAAACTGACTTCAAAACCCAAATTTTCAGGACTTCAGAAGATTTATGATCACTTTTTGGATAATGAGAAAAAAAAAGAAAGTCAAATTGGGCAAAAATTTTATTTATTTGGGGTTTTTGTTTTTTGAATTATCAAAGCTTTTGGTTTGAATTTCTTTTTTATACTTTAAAAACCCTTTTATCCAAGTCCAAAGTATTTACACAGAACAGATAGTTTTGTTTTTAGAATCCTACGAAGACATTATAAAGCCTGGAAAAAAAATAGCAAAAGGGGACGCGGGGTGGTAAACACATCCCGATTACCCTAAAGATTCGCCTTTTTCATTAATTACAATAAGAAAAGGGTTTTGGAAAGAGAAGGGGAATTATCTGGGAAAAGGGGATTAAGGAGTTTATTGGGTTTTAAAGGGCGAAAATGTACATATTTCGAGCCAGGAAAAAAACCCTTAAGAAAGCAAAAGGAAACCGCAGGGTTGTGCATCAAAATATACATGACAATACAAAGAAGCATTGTTTAATAAACATCTTTTCATCATGACAACGTAAAACTACATCAAACTACATGAGATCAACCAACATTGTAACAAAGAAATCATTTGATAGAACAAACACAAAACGTGTGTTTGTTAATCCAAGTTTTCAATGCATTGGGGCCTGGAGAACAGCATAATTATAATCTTTTTCAATATTTCCCAATCTTTAATTTTTCCCCCAAATTTTTTTTATAAGTCAATAAATCAAAAATCCCAAATTTAAAAAAAAAATTTTTCTCTGTTTGCTTTATGTGCTCGAATTTTTTTTAATTATTTCAAGTGTCTTTTCCCCCCCAATTTTTAATCAAAAATTTTGGGGGTTTTTTGTAGGGATCTGGATGCATTTTCCCTGGCTGGAATCCTCCAAAATTTTTCCCTAATAGCAAAAACGTCTATGATTCCCCATCAATTCCAAGGTCTCTTTCTTTACATTTGTTTCATTCTGGCTTCCTTCTGACTTCATTTTTTGACTAAATAATTTATTTAAAATTAAAAAATTAACTAAGCAAATGGAATTGTTGGGGGGTTATCTGCATTTTTCCTTTACAAAAGATTTGAGGGCTGGTTGTTTTTTTGTTCAGTTTCTCGTAAAAAAAACACGGGCGGATTTATTTTTACAATTCTTTTTTTTTCAAAAGGATCAACACTCCAAACGGATCGGTTGCCCTGAGCGAGTGTCCCCCTTTGCTTCCCCCCGGGAAAAAAGGACCTTACTTTTAAACCAAAAGGTAAAGTTTGCTGGTTGTACTGAGTCTTTTCCCAAAATTTTTGTTTGTTTTTTTATTGCTTTACTGGTTTTTCCCCGTTAATTTAAATTCTTCATTTTTATTGCGCGAAAACGAGGGGTTTTTAACCCCATTCTGGTTGCGAGAATTGTCAAAAAGCCCTTTTGATACTGGGAACAAAACTTTCAGCTAACGTTTGTTAAAATTTTCAACTAAAGCCTTGATCTTAACTCCCGGGTGCCTTTTTAATGGAACTCTATGTTTTAACAAAAATTTGGTTTACTTTTCTTTTCTTTTCCATCTAAATTGAATCATGCGAGGGTAAGTTAAAGGGCCTTGTTGATATACAGGCATGCAACAGCAAAAGCAAACACTCTTTTTTTGTTAAGGCTCCGCTCTTTTTATCTTGAAAGCTATGTCAATGACTGTGAGTGCGTCTAAAACTTTTTCGTCTAATCGTTATCAGGGGGAAAAAGAAGGTCCCCTTTGAGGGGGCGTTGGCGTTGTATTTACAAAGTGTGGTCCTTATTTGCCTAGGTGCAGGTAAATAAATTTGCCAAATCCTTGTTTAGAAACCATTTTTTCGTTTTTTGCTCACTGCCCCCTTTCTTCGTTTGCTTTTTAAAAGCTGTTATTCCCCTTTCCCTTTCCTTTTGGCGAATAAAAGATTTTGTTCATTTTTTTTAGCCAAAATTTGCGCAAAAAATGCAAAACTCATACCAAAAGGGAAAAACGCGATTTCTTGCATCTTTTGTTTTTTTTGATGGTTGAAAAAGCCTGAATTTTGGGGGGGCAATGTTTCCCATTGGGTTTTCCCCTTACTAGATAATACCTTTTATTGCTTGATCAAAATCTTTAAAAATTTAAGCTGCATGCCCCCGTTTTTTTTCCCTTTTTTGTTAATAAAATCAACTGCCAATTCTCTGCTTTTCCTAGTGATCTTGTCTCACTAGTTCTCCACCTTTGTTATGTCTTTTTCTCTCACCCTCACCCGTATTTACTAAATGCGTAATTTACTCCTCTAAAGGGCAAGCGCATTCACCACCGCCACCTATCATCATTAAATAGTGAAGCCATTTTTTATAATGATTTTTTTTAATTTTTCAATTGATACGTCTGGAATTATTCCTTCTTAACAAAAATTGTTTTAGCAAATGAAGCGTAATAATAGCAATCATTTTGCTGGCTTCAAAGCTAGTTTGCCAAGACTCCGGTTTTTTTTTTTAACGGCTTTTTCCCAAACATCGTTATCCTACACTTTTTGACCTCCAATAACAGCGAATGGTAACAAGGGTTTGGGAAAAAGTTTTTTTTTGGGCTCATTTTTAAAAAAAAAAAAAAAATTATAATTAATAAAAAACATGAAAACACGATCTACTAAACCCTTCCTGAACTTTCGATTACAAATTAGTGATGACCAACTATTAGCCCCAAAAAGGGAAAGGGGTATTCTTTGGGGGCGTGTGGAAAAAAACAAAAAAGTTCCCGGAAATGAATTCAGCATGAACAGATTCAACAATGCCCACAAGACATTGAAATATCACAACAGGGAGAAGCGCAAATAGGGGCGAGAATGGTGAAAAGCTCCGGCAAACGGTTCTTTGTTTGTCACTCTGTCAGCAAATTTTCCCCATTGATTCTAACAAGATTTTTTTGTATGATTTAACGCAGGATCCAGTTTTAAAAAAAAGTCATTTAAATCCAAGCTTGATTATACTACAAATTTGGAACATTATGTCGCCCCTAACATGGGGTTAATTTTTAAAAATATAGATTTTATTTCCCTTCAAAATGAAGGAGCCAGAAAATCAGCAGAATCAGGAAACATTGAACGAAAACTGAACAGGTGGAGAAAGTAACCCGAAAAAGCCCTCATCCTGGGGGGTGCAGCAGGAAAAAAAATTACAGAGTGGAACAAAAAAACAAAAAATTTAAAAAACAAGCACATAATATAATCATAATGAAAAAGTTTTCTAGAGCCACAGCCGTTGTTTTTAAGCCGCTTTTTAAAAAACCCCCAAAAAGATGATTCAAGACCACAAAACAGGGTTCCTACACCGCCAAGTCTTTCCCGAATTTCTTAAAGCAATGTCATTTTTGCGGCTTTCTGCTGGGGGTGGTTTTACGGGGAAAAAAAATATCAGCGACACAAAAACCAAAGCATCAAAAAAATCTCAACCCCTAAAAACAGAACTGAACCAAAAGCATGCCAAACCGCCAACAACAAAAGTTCATTTTTGACCATTTGAAATGCAAATACTTTAAGAACTTTAAAAAAAAGAAAACAAACTTTTATTTTTTAAATAAATTTGTTTTTTTGAAAGAAAGATCATGACGGATTATTATTTTTTTTAAAAAAATGGAGTCAATAAATAAAGACATGGAGTCTATAAAAGACATTTCCATAGACCAGAATTGTAATCAATGGGGTTTTGCTTACGATGTAAGAACTTCATTAAGATCTATGCTGACCGATCTCGCCCCAAAGGGACGCTGAGCAAGACATCCTCAGCGATGATGCGTTTTTTGAGGCGTGTGTATACTATATTAGACATCTACTATTTAAGACAAAAACACAGATTGTATTGTTTTTTTGATAATTATAAGATAACTTAAATAAGAACTTGGTTGTACTTAAAGGATGACTTAATTACAATCTTGAGGTGACTTGAGTAAGAACTTGAGGATGACTTGAGACGACTTGATGTTCTTTATTATAAAGCAAACAATCACATAAAAAATCTTCCAATAAAGAAACAACCATTTTCATAATCAAAATGCACATAATATGGTGAGTTCTCTGGCGGTATATAAGCACAAACATACATAATGTGTCTTTCAATGCCGAAAAGGCATTTATCCAACACAAAAGCATAAAAAAGATGAGACTCCACACATATAGGTTTGACAAAAGAACCCAGCTCACTTCTTATCAAACATATAATTCCACCCGAACGTCTTCCGTGTGTCGACAGTTTAACAGCAGGCTTACAGAACAATGTGTACCATTTAAAAATAGGCACCTGAAAATTTTCTACAAACGTCTCAACTAAACAAACAAAATCAAAGGAACAAACATACGAAACAAAATCATGATCATGTATTTTTGTGAGTAGTCCATTAACGTTCCAATGAAGGAAAGAAAAGGGTTTCGTTTTATTACATACATTAGCATCATCAAACTCATTATTCATCACTGACGAGGTCGATCCACACACATTTCCATTTGACACATCGTCTACAGAGCTGTTCACGTGTACCGGCGACACAGAAACCTCGTCACAGAACACGGGCGCACAGTTCTCACGTGGCGCTAACTCACTGACACTGTCGCGCTGTGACAAGGCCACCGGCGTCGACTCAGTATGCGTTCCTTCCACAGCAGCGGACAAAAAACAAGGATAAATACAGGACCGGCCTAACCCCTATTTCATTACCACAAGACGATCACCCGAGTCCAACGTGTAACGAGTTCCGTCCACAAGGAGATGATCATGGATCATTGGCACGTTTCCGTCACTTCTTGCCTGTTTAAGATGAGGGGTTAGTTTTCTTTTTTATGTTCTCTCACTCTTGTGGAAAAGTCCTCCCTACAAAGATTTTGGTGCCCTTGAGTTTCCGCTTAGCTTTAAGTATGTCCATTTTCTGTTTATAAAAAACACATCGTGCAATTATCGGGGAATCCGGTTTGGAACTGACACGATGGACCCTATCGAATTCCACATCGCGAGACAGTTCCAGCTGATCAGTGATGAGTTCCCTAATAAAAGTCCTCACACTGCAAAGCTGTCTCATTCTCCTTCCTGGCGAGACCATAGAAGAGGATGTTGTTTCGCCTGGACCTCCCCTCCAGATCGTCCGCCTTCCTTTCCAGGTTGTCCACTCTCGAGACCAGTCGTCGTTCCTTCTCTGCAGGTCGTGGTTCTGCTGTCGAAGGTCGCCCACCTCCGGCCTCAGCCCTCTCATCTCCTCCTGCATGGCAGCATACCCCTCACGGAGAAGACTCATGTCCTGCTTGACCCGCGTCAAATTTCCGTCACGACTGGAACATGGTCAGGAGTGGACAGGGACGGCTCCTTCACTGGCTGGTAGAGGCGCCTCCCTGAGGGTTGACAGTTTCTCCAGACTCACTCTGCCACTGCTCGGCCCCAGTGCTGGAGAATCGGGTCTGCCCTGGTGCTGTCAACGTCCTTGTGCAGGTTGGGGGCCAGGATTAGTTGTTATTTTCCAATATCTCCACAACGAAGCAGAAGGCTCCCCCAGAACAAATACGTGAGGAGCAAGCCTGCCACAAAACCGTCCACTCTCCTTTTCAGCTGCAATATGGCGACTCGCATTGAGAAGTTTTTGCCTACTCCGCTTCATCATGAAGACACAGGAAAACGGGAGAAAGGACCACAAGAGGGCCCTAAAGTCCAACCTCCAGATGGCATGGCACTTCTGTCGTACAACTGACCAAAACTGTGTGGGGTAGTACACTTAAAATCACTGAAAAACCATGAAATCAAACGGTGAGCTATCAGTGCGACTTGACGCGTGGGAACGAAACCCCATCGGCGCCTCCCCTACGAAAGAGAGAGAGACCAGAGAGAGAGACAGAGAGCGAAAATGAAAATGAAATGAAATGAAATGAAAGTTATTCAGATAGGCCACAGCCCCTTCTGAAGGATACATTCAAAACGTCACGCATAATGAGTATGAAAACAACAATCAACACAAAGTTTAACTAGAATGTAATGGGGAAAAAAAAACAGCAATAAAATTATACTCAAATGGAATGAAGCTTACAATCTACTACACAGGTGCATGAATACCAATCTACTGACCCATTTATTAATACCATACTAGGATATCCATGTCCATGTAGTATAGGCGTGTCAATACATTTGTCAGCTTAACCATAACTGCTCGCCCCTCTTAAAGGCTTATATAAATACATGCATAAATTCCTCACAATAATTTTATTTCGTTCTTCATAATATAGTCACACAGAACTGACATGGACGTGCATCAATATTTACATGGAGATATATTCCTGCCAGTAGTCACTGAAAGCAGAGCAGACGAACATAAAGTGTATTTCATATCATTTGCCTTTCCCACAAGCGGCATGTCAGATTGCGGTTCAAAACACATTGTATCGTTGATGATGCATTCTATATCTGAGACACTACCAAATCTTAACATCGTCATATAATTTTTATATGTCTGTCATATCAAGTGAAAGATATGTTCGCAATTATTAAATGATTTAAACGATCTGTACCATGTAAATCTATCAGTGGTTTTTTTTTTTTGTTGTGTGTTGCTTCCAGAACATTTTCATGCCAGTTTTGTCCATCTGTTATCAATAAGTCTCTGACGAAACAATTGCAAAAAAATATTTCACATTTTCCACACCCGGTTTAGTCCATACAAATCCAAACCATTTAAAAACAGGGTCTTACAGAACCATTTGACGCCCTGTGGTGTTTGTCCCGTGAATCCCAACCAGAGTAACATTTTTATAAGCTTTATTAAAGTAATCTGTTACTCATTCCACCGTGATATTCTTTAGCCAGTATCTAGACATACACTGTACACTTGAATTTTATGTAAATAGGGAGACGTCCAGTATCTCCATAAACAAGATAATTAGGTTGTTTTAATGTGGAATCCTAACACTTTTCTTTAGAGCATACAAATGAACCTTTCAACTTGAACAGCCAGCAGTATCCATCCCCACAGTTTCAGCACCCATACAAGCGATTGGCTGCACCCGAGTATCAAACATTTAACAATACTCTTCAGTCATTATTATTAAGTGCGAACAATCGTTGCAGAATTTGATAGCAAAGCGTTTGCCTCGCCACTGCTTGCGAGATCGGTGGCTTGCAACCACAAAACTATGTCGGTAGATAAAATAAATACCAAGATATTATAACAGTTATCGACAGCCATTTTGCCTCACCATTAAAAAAACCACTCCTCCGCTCCTCTGCCTGCAAGGTGGCCCTCCTTTTCTAAATACCAACGACATATGGCTCTTTTTCATATTTACTTTAAGTTGGAGTCTAGAAGCTGCATTACATAAATTGTTTCAACTGTCGAAGGCCAACTGGTGTTTTCTGACTACAAAGCTATATCACTGCCAATAACAAAATAAACAATTCAACTGTATCTGGAGACAGTGTTGCAACCATTCTTCCCTTCTCTATGATTTTCTTGTGCTAATTCGTTGATAAACAAGGAAAAATAAAACAGGACTACATGCATCTCCTTGCTTTAAACACACCTGTTGTAACAAACATGCAATCTGTAAATTCACCACCACAACCTGGACCCTTGCTTTACAACAATTATACATGCTCTTGCTACATCGTGCCATTTACCCTTTATTCCATTCTTTTTGAAGTATTAGGCCAAAGTAATTTTCCTAATATGGAATCAAATGCCTTTTCAAAGTCAATGAAGGCCACATATAATTGCGATTCCAAGAAAAACTGGTTTTTGTACAATAGCCACAAGGGAAACCTCTGACGATAGTTGTAACCCTTCTAAAACCCGCTGCTCACTCACCCTTGCTATTATTAAATTCCACCCACATTTTGCAGTCTACAGTTAATTATAGAGCTATAGAATTTACTACTTATATCACTAAGTGATATGCCCCTGTAATTACTTACTTGGATCATTGACTCACCCTTTCTTAAATAAGGCAATATAATCCGAGTCCGGTCCAATTATCAGGGACATCCTTTGTCAAAAAGACATTGAAAAATCTATGAAGAAATCAATTACGATATTTCCGGCATTTTTGAATAATTCTTTTTGTTCTTGAGTTTTTTAATTGCTGAGATCACTTCTGTCTAGTAATTTGTACTGTCAAGGAACCTGCCTCGCTTTCAGAATCGAGGAAAAGTTCGAGTGGGGGGGGGGGGGGGTGTCGGGTCTAGTTTGGGTCGGGGTGTTGTGTGGGGGGGGCAGGGTGGGCGGGGGGGGGGGGGGGGGGGGGGGTCTTCACATCTTTTACGAGAAATCTTCTAAATGCCTATCCCATTCGCTGACACGATAGTGGAAGCGTACTACTTTCTAACTGATAGTCGCGCATGTGTTTCCAAACTCTTGCTGATCTTCAACTGAGGAACTTAATTGCATAACAAAGAAGAATTATACTCGTTCTCACTTTGCTCTTAAAAGATGCTGATACGCCCTTTCGAGCTATACAATAAACGTCTCTGTCTTTATCGTCCAAGGTATTTCTAGATAGTCTTAGAATTGGTGTCATCAACGTCTCTCTTGGTTTTTATAGCATTCATGATCAACCAACCATCATTCTTCAAGTGTCATTATTCTTATTGTTTCCTCATGCACTCTGCTTGATCTTCATAACAAGCATTGAATATAGTCAAAGCGGCGTAATGTCATCATCCATCAGAGTTACAGCATCTCCAGCATTGACAAAGCATGTTGACTATTCATAGATCACTGAAAGTATCACATATTCATATGGCCATTTATACTTCTCGATAACTTGTATGTTTTTCTTTATGCCCTTGTTCCATCACAACTTTAAAAGTGAATTTAATGGAATACTAGAGGCAGATGGTCAGACACAATTCGTTTCATATCACACAAAGACTGCACGATATATTTAATAGCATTACACATGTCATAGGAAGTTATAAAATAATCATTCACACTGTTTCCCCGGACTCTGAAATCTGTAGTGAAACGACCTGACGGTCGCCGTCGCACACACACCCATTTAAACGCGCAGATCTAACACAGTAACACATGTTTTACAAGAGCTTACCATACTGTTTAATATCTTTGTCATTCTGAACATCTGTTTATAAGGGTTTTCGTTATGCAAAACTTAAAGGACAATTTTGGGTTGGAATTTCCTGACAAATGTTAGAAATTCTCTATTTAATCTCCAGCCCTGAAGTACATACGTATCAGGCATACGAGCATACATCAGAGAGAAGTTTTCCAAATCAATTGAAATGCCCTTAATCAATACATAAAAAGCATAGTAATGTGAATTTTCCTGGAGGTTCGTATTACATACATAAAGAACATTCTTTGTAAGACCAAAGACAACTTTAGAAATATTGAACATAATGGTGATTGTTTAGATCAATCGGTTAACGCTTGTACAAAAGGAAAAAAATTCCATTTTGATAAGACATAAACAACTCCTCCCGATCTTCGTGTCCGTGTTTCGTAAACCAGAACGGCTGTTTACAGAAGACTTATAATTCTGAATTCATCTGAATGAAAATGGTCAACCAAAATTTTCTACTAAACAAACAAAATCAAAAGACGTTATATACGAAATAAACCGTTGTATCAGATAGCCTTAGAAAGCAAGCCAGTTTACATTTCACACCTTTCCAATGCAAAAATAATACATGATTTTCCGTCGTACCAGCCAAACCGCACCGTAGGTCGCGTTTCTGTAAAATTACTTGATCCTTCAATATCGCTCTCTCTCCGCTATTATCAGACTCTACATTAACCTCTTTCAGGTGATGAAGACAATTGGATAAAGCTTGGTATGTGAAAATCAATAACCCAAACCCCCAAGAAGAAACGTTGGTTCCCCATAGAACATAAATCAGTTCGTCGTTTCTAAAACCATGATTCAAACAAACTTCGAATGGGACACTTTCATTCAGTGTTGGAGATAACAAATTAACCACTTTCGTTCCGATTATGTACAAACATTTTAGAGGAAAAACCCCCATTTGACGATGAAACGAACCATTTTCAGTCACAGTTTTCATGCTCTGCATTATTTTGAGTTCTAAGTTTAGAGGGAAATGATTCCAACTGATGAAAAAAAGGTAAAGCAATCTCTATACATTCTTTCATTCATTCTTCCATTGCCTGAATCTACCAATCTGAAAATATGATCATTTGTCAAAGAAGATAAAACATTTTCCACCAATCCATTTTGTGCGGGACCTTGACAAGAAAAACATGTATTCAATGAACAGGATAGATTGGTTTTCATCCGCTCTTTCATTAATGAACACACAATTCAGGAGGAAAACAATTATCAAACACAGAAGGAGGCACACTTTCATCCATTTCTTTCATCATGTGCATGAATAACCATTTGGTGTTCACAGGTACACGTTTACCCCCCCAGTAGAAGCATCCGAACGTGTCCGCTTTCCAACGGCACATTGCACGAGCGATTTCTGTCGTTGAACTTGACAGTTGACGGGGAGCGTGACACAGCCGTGTCACTGGCTCCAAACCCAAGCTGCACGTGGATGTGCCATCCTTACCTCTCTTTTAAATCGGTGATACATTTTTTTCCTTTCCTCTAAGTTTAGATTTATGTAAATATTCAACGAATCTATTGTTTTGATGTTATTTAACAGGCCGGAGCCATACCCTAGGTTGAAGTTGTCAGATTACAGGTCTGGTTCCAAGTATATACTTTTTCCCTTCGATACCAGGTGATAAAAAATCATTGACAAACCTTTTTTATTTTCTTTTTTGGCAGCGTTCACGTGAGGGACAAGATTCTTGCGTATTTCTCTCACTCGCCGGGAGAAATCTTCTCAGGGGTCCGACAAATACCTTGGCTACCCCTCAACCTATAGCCGGCACCAAGAAATGGCCTCCTTGTCCTAAAGAAAGTGCAACAGCCAATAATCGGAGAGTCCCGTTTTCCCCGTTTTAACCTGTGGATCCTGTCAATTGTATGTCTCTTGCATTCTAATTTGTCAGTTAACAAATCATGCACACGGCACTTCACAATCCTTATGGTTTCGATCTCTCCTTGTATGCCATTGATTATAAACATTGTTTCCTCGTTGAACGACATTCTACTTCGTCCGTCTTTGTTCCAGTTTCAACACTTCTCCAATCAACTGTCCATTCTGTGCCTCAAATTTTCATTTTCACGTCTGAGATGACTGACCTGCTTTTTTCAAAGATATAACATCCTCATGCCGTCCAGCATACATTGTCCTTTCATCGCCCTCATAATCCACTTTCATCTCATCGAACTTACAGTTAAGGTTCTGAACGGAAGAAAACACATCACGAAGACTGGTTCTGTAGCTGAACGGAGGGAGAGGAGGTGGATGCCGGTGAACCACCGCGGCGCCCCTCAGTCTGGTCTGCCTCAGGTCGGTTGCTTTGCTGCCAGTAACGAGGTCCGGGTTCAGCTCAACATCACCACAACGTTGAAGTAAAAGTCCGTGGTATAACAGAGAAGAGGAGCACACGCTACGGTGACACCGCTTGCCACGTACAAATCCTCAATGTCCAATAGAATAACGCGGCCTTTTTCAAACACATCGTTCCATAAAATCAAGAAAAACTGACGACAGCAAACCCACCACAGACAACTCGAAAAGAAGAGGTATCGACAGGCATGATATTGCCGAGCACAGTGACAACTTCATAACAAAAATAACTGTACACCTCACAGTTTCACTTGGAATCCAGAGCCACTTTACAGTTGATGTTGACACTCTGCGTGCCGGAAGTGACCCCCGAGACAGAGAAGAGAGAGAACAGAGAGAGAGAGAGAGACAGAGAGAGAGAGAGAGAGAGAATAGAGAGAGAGAGAGAAGATGAGAGAGAGAGAGAGAGAGAGAGAGAAGGAAAGAGAGAGACAGAGACAGAGAGAGAGAGAGAGAAAGACAGAGACCAGAGAGAGAGATAAGAAAGAGAGAGACAGAGAGAGAGAAGAGGATGAGAGAGAGAGCGAGAGAGAGAGAGAGAGAGTGAGAGAGAGAGAGAGAGAGTAGAGAGAGGTGGGGTGTGGGGTGCAGACAGAGAGGACTGACTCGACTGACAGGAAGACAGACAGCCTGTTGCAAAGAATGGCATGGGGACGATTCAGTCCACAGACTGAGACATTTAAAGAGTATTACAGCGCCAGACATTTAAAGAGATAACCGCTACAGACATTTAAAGATTATAACCGCTACAGACCATGACAACGAGAAGAGCGGGAACTATGCGCAGTGAAAAAAGGTAAACACATGACCAACAGACTAGGTTAAGTGAATAAGCAAATGCTAACAGACATACAAGCATACATGACATACATACTTACATACAACATACATACATACATACATACATACATACATACATACATCATACATTACATACATGCATAGACATGCCATGCATACATACATACATACATACATACATACATACATACATACATACAACATACACATGCATCAGCATACATACATAGCATATCAGTGACATACAGACATACATACATACATACATACATACATCATACATACATCATACATACATGCATACATGCATACTACATACATCATACATACATACATACTACATACATACATACATACATGCATACATTACATACATACATGCATACATGCATCACATACATACATACATACATACATACATCATCATACATACATACATACATATACATACATACATACATACATACATACATCATACATGCATACATACATGCATACATGCATACACATATTCATACATACATACATACATACATACATACATACAACATACATACATGCATACATACATACATACATACATCATACATACATACATGCATACATACATACATACATACTATACATACATACATACATACATACATACATACATACATACATGCATACATACATGCATACATACATACTACATACATACATACATACATACATACATACATACATCTACATACATACATACATACATACATACATACATACATACATACATCATACATACATACATACATACATACATACATACATACATACATACATACATCATACATGCATACATACATACATACATACATACATACATACATACATACATACATACATACATACATACATACATACAACATACATACATACATGCATACATACATGCATACATACCATACATACATACAACATACATACATACATCATACATACATACATACATACATACATACATACATACATACATACATGCATACATACACATACATACATACATACATACATACATACATACATACATACATTCATACATAGATACATCATGCATACATACACGCATACATACATACATACATACATACATACATACATACATACATACACAATGGATACAAACAAACATGCATACATACATACAATGCACACATACATACTACATACATACATACATACATACATACATACATACAACATACATACATACATACATACATACGTACGTACGTACGTACGTACGTACGTAAATACACGCATGCGTGCATGCGTGCATGCATACACACACATACGCACATACGTACGTAGGTACGTACGTACATACATGCATACATACGTACAGACTGAGACTTCTAAGAGTTTATCACTACAGACCATCAACTAGGAGAGAATGAAAAGGGACGATGGCATTAGCCATGAAAAATGTAAAGGTATAAACAAAAGTAAATACGTAGGTAGTAAGTAAGTAAGTAAGTAAGTAAGTAAGTAAGTAAGTAAGTAAGTAAGTAAGTAAGTAAGTAAGTGAGTGAGTGAGTGAGTGCGTGAGTGAGGAGTCAGTTAGTGAGTCAGTCAGTCAGTCAGTGATGAGTGAGTAAGTGATTAAGTAGGTGAATGAGTGACTGACTGACTAACTACCTAACTGAATAACTAGCTAACTAACCAACTAAATAACTAACTGACTAAAATGAAGTATGATAGTTTCGCAGGTCTGTCCAATACAGCACACACTCGTTCTATGTTCTTGATCGAAAGTACCTATACCATAGCGCCTCTCCACGGTCTGAGACCAAGTTCTCGGCGCTTTACAATGCACGGAGTTGGAGTTGACATGATGGGCTGTATACCTAGGGAGAGCTGACTGACTTAGCTGTAGGGGAAAAAAAGACAGACAAAACTGTGAACAAAAAAAAGAAAAAAAAAGAAAATAGAATTGATGAAGGTTGAGGGATCTGCAAACAATCCCATACCAGGTCTCTCTCACCCCCCAAACAATTTACGCTCTGTACTGGTGCTGGTGCTGATGATGATTCTCTCTCTCTCTCTCTCCTCTCTCTCTCTCTCTCTCTCTCTCTCTCTCTCTCTCTCTCTCTCTCTCCTCTCTCTCTCTCTCTTCTCTCTCTCTCTCTCTCTCCTCGCTCCTCTCTCTCTCTTGCTCGCTCGCTCACTCGCTCGCTCTCTCTCAGATTAAAAAAAAAAAACAAAAAAAACAACAACAACAAAGAAACAAAACAAATAACAAGGAAACGTGAAGGCCCTGCGTGTTTGTTTGGGGGATTTGTTTACCTTGTCTTTCAATTTTCTGTTCACTGGAACGCAGTAGGGATGGGAGGGGGGGTGCAGATGGGGTGTTCCTCTTTCACCTGAACCTCGTTGGCTTTGGAATTTATGAGCTTTTTTGTGCTCCTGTGTTCGGTCGTGTGTGTGCGTGTGTGTGTGTGTGGTGTGTGTGTGTGTGTGTGTGTGTGTGTTGTGTGTGTGTGTGGTGTGTGTGTGTGTGTGTGTGTGGTGTGTGTGTGTGTGTTGTGTGAGTGTGTATGTGGTGTGTGTGTGTGTGTGGTGTGTGTGTTGTGTGTGTGTGTGTGTGTGTGTGTGTGTGTGTGTGTGTGTGTGTGTGTGTGTGTGTGTGTGTGTGTGTGTGTGTGTGTGTGTGTGTGTGTGTGTGTGTGTGTGTGTGTGTGTGTGTGTGTGTGTGTGTGTGTGTGTTTGTTTGTTTGTTTGTTCTCCTCGTGCATGTGCTTCTTGGGATTCTCTTTCCTTCCTGTTTACATGGTAACATCATCAGAGTAAAGAAAGAGCTGAGGAAGAAAAAAGGGGAACATGTGAGGATGAGAATGAAAGAGAGGTAAACAGATATAAGGCAGAACATTAAATGTAAATCTCTCTCTCTATGTGTCTCTCTCTCTGTCTCTGTCTCTGTCTCTGTCTCTCTCTCAATTTCTCTCTCTCTCTCTCTCTCTCACACACACACACACACACACGCACCCACGCACGCACGCATGCACGCACCCACCCACACACGCACGCACGCACGCACGCACGCACACGCATGCATGCACACACGCACGCACGCACGCACGCACACACACACACACACACACACACACACACACACACGCGCGCGTGTGCGCGCGAGCGCGGGCGCGCGCTGCGCGCAGCGCGGGCGCATTTTGCTGCCGGCACCCATTCTTGATTGCAACAGAACAACATTTATTCTGAACTTTTCACAATGAATCAGGCTCGACAATGTAACGAATATATGCTGTGAGTAACCGCGTTACTATAAAACATCTCCCACTCTTCGTCTACCCACATGGATGGAGATCTGTGTCTCTAATGCCTGGAGAGACAGTTAATGTACGCAACACTGACTTAAGAGATCAAACAAAGCTGGCTACGCTTGTTGGAGCTGAGAAATAACAGCCCCCAGATCACCATCATCTGTCTCCATTGGACAGCTTTACTACCCTGCTAAAAGCTCAGCTGTCCCCTTGCCCATCCATCACTCCTGGCAGTCACAAGAAAGGGTGGGGGGGGGGGGGACAACAGGGCAACGACGGTGGGCGTGCTTGTAGAGAGGCCGTGGTCTATGAGTCGAGAGTTCCAGACTATTGGGAACACCTGGAAGACTGTGGTCGTTTTCCAGCATTTCTGAAAACAAACCAGACTGCAAATAGCACATGCAATGCAGCGAGTAGAGTAACACTTTTTATTTTGTTTTAATAGGCACACATAAAGAAAGTATTTCACTGGACAACAGCGGCATTATTTACAAACATCAAACACAGTCATGTAACATGTCACATAGTGTCCTCATAAATACATCATGACATTTAGAGAAAATACGTTGAGTAGTGTAACACTTGCTTCACGTGCCACGAAGGATAGACATGTGAGTGTTCAACACATTTATAAGACTTTAGAAGGCGAGGGGGGTTAGTTACCGCCAAGGACGTAGACAAACAAAGCACGAGACAAGACACAGTGCATTTCAACCTGTTGGGTCTTCTTCAGCTAGAACGGAGAACAAGAAACCACTTATCTTCATACCATTAGACGTTCAGATGGGCAGCAGCAATAGTTTTTTCATTTGCTTTTTTTTCTCTGTCCCGTCTTCTCTGCCATCTCTGTGGCAGTGCACCCGCGGAGCTCATTCCGACACGCTGTCCACAGCCACAGCCCAGTCAGTCCCACTGCAGCTCCAGCACCAGCAATCCATAGGGAGCAGTCAACGTCAAGTCATCAAGAGGCAGCCCACCAGAGGAGACACTGCACTGCTGCCGAGTCACTTCGGTGGGGTTCAGTGATGCAGCAGGGATAGTTAGTTTCCTTGTGCAGAGGTACATGGTGGACAAGGCAACGTTTGCAGTCCTCCAGTAAGCCCAGTAGAAAGAAACTCGTGGAGAGCGTGGCAGCAGAGAGTCCTCAGAAGAGAAGCCCCCTTCAAGCAAGTGTTTCGGCCCTTATCTCATGACACTCTAGGGGGGTTGGGCCACACCTGGTTCATGACTCAGGATGTCCCTCTGCTGCCCCTTTTTTTCCCATCTTGGGACGAGCCATGGCTGGGATTCGAACCATGACCCTCTGGACATGCTCATTTTCCACTTAATGATTCGCGCTTTAACCACTGAGCCACAGGGACACCTGATATTTGTAGGAAAATTAAGCCTTATGAAGTTCACTTTTGTTCCTCCTTGACCAGATCCAGCTTGAACAACTCTCTGCCGCTTCTGCCATTGCTTTCAGGGCTCTGGTTTTTTCCTTCCCTGCAACTGAGAGCTGTTTCATGAGGCTGTATGCAGACGTTCCTACAAACCCCCTAGCTCCAATTTCTGCAGTGAGGACTTTGACCTGATAGCCTTCTCTCCTCAGGCTGTTTGCCAGATCAGCATACTTTTCAGTCTTGTAGATTTGAGCTGCCTCCATTCTGTTTTCATATGGCACCGTCAGCTCGATCATGATCAGCTGCTTGGTTGACTTAGAGTGGACTACTATGTCCGGTCTCATACCACTCTTGCTGATGATCTCTGGGTGACTCATCCATTCTGGGAGGTCTGCAGTGCACTCTCAGTCATCTGCCCCGTCTAGCAGACTCTGCCTGCATGTTTCGAGTGGCACTGTTGTTCTTGGCCATGATTTGCTGCCTCTGCCGTGAAGAATGTTGCGGGTGCTTTTGGAGTCCTAATTTTCCCTTTTTGTGGTGCTGGTACTAGCCCAGACACCTTGTACAATCTCTTTGAGCACTTGGTTGTGCCTCCATGTGTACCTTCCTTGAGCCAGGGCTACTTTACATGAGCTTAGGACATGCTCCACTGTTTGTTTTTCATGGCAGAGGGGGCATGCAGGATCGTCTGTTTTCCCCACTATACACTTTAGGCCACGCCTATTGCTGGGATGAAGGTGTATCTATTACCTGTTATTATGTCAGCACTGACAAAGAGGGATGAGACAACGCTGCGCCAAAGACAGATCGCCTGGAGGAAGTTGAAGGCAGAGAATGTAAAGTGTGTGTGCGTGTATGTGTGTGTGTGTGTGTGTGTGTGTGTGTGTGTGTGTGTGTGTGTGTGTGTGTG
>JAFLJL010015398.1:58268-60768 GCA_018398815.1 Conus ventricosus
AGTTCTCCGTAATCCTTATCCTCCTCCTGCAACTATCTGGCAATTTGCACCATTTCTCGCAAGGACTCCAAAAAAGAAGATTAAGATTAAAATTATAGTCCCGTCAACAGCAGAGGTTATCTAGGACTCCAAAAGGCCTGAAAAAAAAGGAGTAGCATCGACTGACAGGAAACCCTTTTTTATTGTCTGGCCGGTAGCCAGACACCCCCCCGCCCCACTCCCATCCCTCCCACTTCTTCCCATTTGTTGATCTCTCCCTCCCTTCAGGCCTTCAACATTTCATTCTTGTCATGAAAGAACCTTGGATTTATGTCTGGCTTGGACTCTGGGGTAGATCCTTTCCAGGACAAATCGACCTGCTCTTGAGACGTGCGGACTGAAATAACTACAGAACAGCAGCTTTGATATATGACTTGCTTTTTATTTCGTCAAACTCCATTGCCTTGCCCCTGCGGCTTTTTTGTCAACAACAACAAAAATACATTTCCAGTTGTTTGTTCTGCTCTACGATCTCTATCCAGAAAGCCAAGGCCCAAGAATAACAGCAGAAGAAATCACTGCAAATCTCCCAGGGACAACAACAGAAGAAGTCATATTCACAAAATGCACGGTCTGCGCTCGGTGTGCTCTAAACCTCAAGGTAGATCAGTGGGGTGAGACTACCTTCTCACTGGCAACTTGGCATTTCAAAGTAGCCTTAATTTACTGCAGGGTGGGGCATTGACCGTGCGGCGGGGGGGAGGGGGGGGTGGGGTGAACTGGCCTGAAGATGAATCATGGGATTCGTAAAATGTCACCCGGGTACGGAGTTCACTTTTGTTTTGGGGGACGGAAGTCCCGGGCAGAATATTCCCGGGCCTTACTGATTAAGAACATCGTTCAGAACCACGTCTTCTTGAACAGCCACAGCACTGCCATTCTCACCGGGGGTTCTTACTGACGAGAGAAGAAGACCTGCTATTTCTCTGTTTCGGATGCTGTACACAACGATACACGATACACGATACACGATATTTTATTTGTCCTCATAGATTACAAGGGAAATTGTTTGTGGTCCCATTATCAAAATTCACATATTGCAAAAAACTTATAAACTAGTATATCATTAAAAATATTCCACTCTTTGCACTGTGCTCAGTCATTCCTTGTCAATTCATTTATCCATCTTGTGTCACTCTATATATAAAAAATATTAACACATGCACAACACATCCTACCCCCCTCCCCCCCCACCCCCCAACCCCTAGTTCCCACACACACACCACCCCAATACAGAATCACACACCACACCCGCCAAAACAGTGTCATACACACAAACACAAAACACACACACACACACACAACACAAAACCACCACACACACACACACACACAACACCCCCACACACACACAACACACACACACACAGGTGCACACATCACCACCACAAACCACCATCACAAATGCAATATTATAACAAACACTTAAAAAAAACACTCAACTGTAAAACAGAATGCTCCAAGAAAAGCTCAAGTTAAGTATAAAAAAGAAAAGAAAGAAAACAAAACAATAGAAACCATTCAAAAGACAATAATAATTGCAAAATGTATAATTACGTAAACTGTAAAGTAACCGCAGAGTTAAATACAAATCAGGAATAAAAGATTTACTGCTAAGTAAGATGTTTGAAGTTGGGTGAGAGAAAAAAGAGAGAGAGAGAGAGGGGGAGAAGGGGGGAACGAGAGAGAGAGAGAGAGAGAGGAGGGGAGAGAGAGAGACCGAAGGGAGATAATTCACAGGGTGTGAAAATTAAAAAACAGACTTGTATGAACATTTAACTATAAAAAAAAAAACAACATTTCATTCTCTATTAAACCAAGTATGGAATTAAAAGAGCACAAAATTTCAATCCAGGAAATTATATCACAAAAGTATGATTCTAAAAACAGTAAAAATAATGCAATCAAATAAAGATATTTGTAGTAAAAAGGCTTGGATGGGGGGGGAGGGGTTCCTTCACACACACACACACACACACCACACACACAACAAAACACAACCACACACACATATATATATATATACATATACATATATATATAGTGTCACCAATTACCAACACTCGCAAGAGCATCTGTTGGGACTTGTCTTGAACATCGTCCCTTTAAAAAGGGCCCCAGAACGTCATTGTTCAGCTGATTCAGACTTCATGGACACACAACAGCTGACAGCCTAAATGACGGGAGAGAGAGGGGAGAGAGAGAAGAGAGAGAGAGAGAAGAGGGGAGAGAGGAGAGAGAGAGAGAGAAAAAAAGAGAGAGGAGAGGAGAGAGAGAAAGAAGAGAGAGAGAAAGAGAGAAAGATAGAGAGAGAAAGAGGAGAGAGAAAAAGATAGAAGAGAGAGAGAGAGCAAGAGAGAGAGAGAGAGCAAGAGAGAGAGAAAAACAGAGGGAGAGGAGAGAGAGAAAGGAGAGAGAGAGAGAGAGAGAAGAGGAAGAAAGAGAGAGAGAGAGAGAGAGA
>JAFLJL010015398.1:83268-95768 GCA_018398815.1 Conus ventricosus
GGTAAATCTGCATTACAATATTGAATAAAGATAGGAGAATACGAACCCTTGTGGCAGTCCCATTTGCTATGTTCTCGATTTGAATAGTATGTTCTATTCTTGTTCTGAATTTGATCTATTTCTAAGAACTCTTGAACACATTGATACGTTAATCCAAACATTTTTCAATTGTATAATAGTCTACTATTGCATACCTTGATCATAAGCTTTTTTGACATCCAACAAATGTAGCTAGTATGTTCTTTTCGTCTTGCAAATTGTTTGTTTCACTTCGTTGTTTTTCGTTTGACTAGGTGTTCTATTGGGATCTGCAGTTTGAAATCAGCTTGGTTAATCAGTATGACATCATGCTTATTACAGTATATGATAATCTATTTAGTTCGATTCGTTCCATATTTTCAAGGTATGGGATGTTAAGGCAATTGGACGAGTAACTGTTTATATCAGCGCGAGGTTTTCCATGTTTATAAATAGGAACGATATGGAATGTTTCCATAACTGAGGTATTTACCATCAATCAAACATTTTTGAAAAAATAGATAAAAAAGAAACTGCACGCCGTTTGCTGGTAGGTAGGCGTAGAATTTCATTCGAATACCATCTAGGCCGACTGAAGTTTTTTGCTGCCTAATTTACCTAAGGCATTCTTGGGACTTCTTGTCGAGTTATAGGGGAGCGTTTAGGTAGTGGTTATTCTCTGGGTCTTTACTACTACTATATAATGCTTACCCTCTTGTTCGATATGATCTTATTTTTTGCTGACAAATATTCCTGCTGTGTTTTTTGGCAAACATGTCAACAAATGCTTCAGCTTTAATCAGATTTTGAAGGGAAGTTAGACTTACGGGGGTTTGATAGAGTATTTGTGGAAGTTTAATTCCATTTTTTCATTGTTTGTTAATTTTTTCCATACTTTTTGCTTGTTCTTTGATAATTAAGTACTCATGTTTGCAAAAAGATGACCCTTATTGTCGCTTTGTTGTGCTTTGATTTACTATTTCAATTTATTTTTTGCTTTCTTTTTCTCCAGGAGATTTTCAGCGCACTTATTTGTTGTATGCTTTTAACTGTAACTTTTTCTCCTTTTTTTGCCTCCTCACAAGCCTCATTCCACCAGACATTGCCCAAATGCTTTTTCGAAACCCACAGTTTTTATCCTTGATTTGATTGATTTGACGGCGACAGCAAAGCGTTTTTGAAGAGAGTAATATAGTTTGGTCAACATTTGAGTTGGATTGGGACTTCATCACAGTTTTTTTGAAAACGTTCTTAATAATCTGAAAACTATTCCAGTCTGGCGAGGCTTTCGTAGTTAAATTTTGGAACTTTTTTCTCGAGTTCTGATCAGTTGGATCAGGTCTTGCGCTTTCAAAAATTGATGATTATAGGAATGTGATTGCTGTTTCAATGTGTCATCAGGGATTCCAATCACATACAGTTGTAGATCTGGAGAGGAGGACTAACGTTAGATTATAGCGCTTGGTTTGTGTTTAGGATTGTTCGGGGATGCGCGTTTTTTGCCGTCATTCAAACAGATAAAGTGATGAGTCCACCAGGTTCTCATGAATCGGTTATTTAGTTACTAATTGGCAGTCTTTTCCCCAAAAGGCGAATGAGCATTAATTCTTCAGTGATTAGAAAATTTTGTGTTTTGATCTGTCCGTCAAGGGTACGAAAGGCCATTCGGTATTTGTATCATTTTGGGGCCTTGTGCAGATAAACTGACACAATCGTTAATGGTCTGAGCCAACCTGGATTTAACAAGCGCAAGAATGTGACCCTGGAATGTCCGGTGGAACAGGACTAATACACGGCGTGTACTTTACGCCTTCATTCAATATAAAATGGCTACATTGACTTTTCTCGGTGTATTCACTTTTTGGATGACTGGAGGATAGTTATATTAACAAAGCTTGGCAATTTATCTTTTCGTACATTCAGTGATTGCACAGGCCAAACAGTATATTTTTCATGTACGAGATGTTGAACTACTGGTCTTGGTAGTTGAGATTATCTATGTTCCATTGGACACCTAAAACTTTGTCCAATGGACATGGGTCCCCAGGAAGAAAAAAAATGAGGCAAGGGATATCAATTAAAGAAAAATTACTAAAATTAATGATAGTGTGATAATATAAGTTATACTAGCTTAATTTTCCAGTGCAGTGATTTTTTTTTTGTATGATGAAGAAAAATGTTCGATACAATGGTTAATAGCCTTTACAGTATAAAATACAGTGGCGGTTGACTGTCCAAATGCGTTGCTGGAGTTTCACAGAAGTGTTGTCCGTGGGCTGATTTTCCTGTCATACAGTGGATGTACATGTTCATCTACGGTCCGAAAGTTTGACGCGGATCTGTTGTGAAGGACTGGTAGGCCCTGGGTGGTACGGATGGGTCGGGTGCCGAGCGACTTCCGTGCGTCCTGCCAGAAGAGTCCTGATGTGTCGCCATGTTCTTTGCAATGACCACTGGCCCTCGGTAGGTGGGATGGAGGCCGTCCTGGAGGTTCCAGAGTTGACAGGGTTGGAAA
Organism: Conus ventricosus; assembly: GCA_018398815.1. NCBI lineage: Eukaryota > Metazoa > Mollusca > Gastropoda > Neogastropoda > Conidae > Conus > Conus ventricosus. The sequence goes on from JAFLJL010015398.1 coordinate 85,802, forward strand.
TGGCCTCACCGACGGAGATGTTCTTGTCGTCCAAACTTAATTCCGATTTTAGGAGGGAGTTGACATAATTCTCCTTGATATTTAATTTGGAATTCCCTGACTGGAGCCATTATTACTGACTATGATCTTTCAGGTTAGGGTATGTTTAGTACTGTTCGGCAGGTTGGCAGATACGATCTGGCGCATTCCATGGGAGTTCCGCCTTTGACATCGTTCAGCACAGTGAATAACTACCGCATCCAGTGGTTGTCTTGCGTTTGGTGAAGCAGACTCAAAGGGAGGGTGAAGATTTTGTTCATTTAGCTGTTTTGACACTGCTCTAAATCCTAGAGACCAGCTGTCGTTGTTCACTTTGCTTTGGTCACCGGTCGTGGAGGAAGAAAACACAACTTTGGGAAGGTCAGGGGTTGTGAGATTTCCTATTTTCTGTTCCGGAGATGTTCGATTGCGTACTTAGATCAGAGTCTTGTGTGTGAGTGTGTGTTGTGGGTGTGTGGTGGTGTGTGTGTGTGTGTGTGTGTGTGTGGTGGGTGTGTGTTGTGTGTACGTGGTGGTGCGTGCGTGCGTGCGTTGCGCGTTGCGTGGTGTTGTGTGTGTGTGTGTGTGTGTGTGTGTGTGTGTGTGTGGTGTGTGTGATGTGTGTGTGTGTGTGTGTTTGTGTGTGTGTGTGTGGTGTTTGTGTGTGTGTTTAATCTGTGTGAGTGTGTGTTGCTGTGTGTGTTGTGTGTGTGTGTGTGTAGTGTGTGTGTGTGTGTGTGTGTGTTTAATTTACTCTGACGTTGCCCGCTTAAACAGGGTTTGAAAGGGGAGTTGGGTGGAATACAGATCAGAGTATCAGAATGTGTGGAAGAAATCAGGAACGGAGGAAAAGGAATATGTTTGAGAAATAACAACGATGGACGGGGAAGCGAACTTGCTTTCTCGTTTATCATCCTTGGTTTTAAACATGGACGAGGTGAATGTATCACATGCACGTGTGTGTGCGTTGTGTGTGTGTGTGTGTGTGTGTGTGTGTGTGTGGGTGTGTGTGTGTGTGGTGTGTCGTTGGTGTGTGTGTGTGTGTGTATGTGTGAGTGTGTTTTAATCAAGTGTTTTGTTGTTTTTATGGTTGTTTGTTTGTGTGTGTGTGTGGTGTGTGTGTGATGTGTGTGTGTGTGTGATGTGTGTGCGTGCGTGCGTGCGTGCGTTCGTGTGTGTGTGTGTGTGTGTGTGTGTGTGTGTGTGTGTGTGTTGTTGTGTGTCTGTGTCTGTGTGTCTGTGGCTCATGATGGCAGACAGAATGTTGTCTCTGTTTTCTATATGACTTACCTCTCTGTCACTCTCTTGTCAGGGTATAGATCTGGTAACAAAATCCAAAGATGTTATGTTTCGATCGGAATTAGAGATCATAAGAATGCAACTCTTTCCGAATTGAAGTTAATTGTTTGTTGTGCCCAGATATTAGATAACACTTTCGCTTTGCGCATTTTCATCACGATTTATGGTTTCGAATTGTATAAATCTGCGTTAAACAGATTTTCGTAGTTGAGAGAGAGAAGACTTTGGCTCCTTCTTATGAGGTTTGAAAGGATCAGTATAAGTGAGAGAGAGAGAGAGAGGAGAGAGAGGAGAGAGGAGAGAGGAACGAGAGAGTGACGATGAGAGAGAGATGAGAGAGAGAGAGGAAAGGAGAGAGAGATGGATTCAGTTTCTTTGATTAAATCATTTTCAGGACATAACCCCATTTGACAAGGGCGATAGTATATAAAAGAAAATTATCATAAAAGCAGCAGTGTTTACGAGTCCTTACAATTACAATATGCAAGTCAATCCAAGAAAGCAATGTTTCTCTTAACTGGAAAGCTTTATACATACAGGATAAACTGCGAATCACACTGTCTTTTGCTGATGCCATGAGCAAGGAAAAAAAAACGAAAACACCACTTGTAATGTGTTACACAATTTAGTATGAATTAGCTGCAAACCGGAATTACTATAAGCGGGCACTGCAGAAACAAAATGAACTTCATCTTCGACTGTATTCTTTACGAAGGGGACAGAGCAAATTCATTGTAACTCGATTTTTGTACCGATTTGCGTATGTGCCTTAATATCAGAGAGTCCATATCTAAATCTAGTGAAAGTAATCGCAAGCAAAGTGTACTTTGATATTAAACAAAAAGGTTAATTTTAAACTAAATAGGTGAGGAACTGTGAACTCTGTACAAATCCAATTGTTACTTGGACATGTGACTTCCCACGCTTGCCATCTACGTCGATCATCTTTTGTCGAGTTGTTTGGATAATACGTACGTTCTTTCCTACTCCTTGGTATATCAATGAATATACTAATCCCAGCCACACAAACAGATATAAACCATTTGAAACCCAATACTTTTGCCCCTTTGAGTCGAGCTCAAAGGAGTGTGCGTTTTCGTGGTAATTATCATTAGTCATGTTTAATATCTTTAAACCAGTTGCGGATACTTTTAACTGCAGAATTATATATTTATATATATATATATATTATATATATATATATATATATTTTATATATATATATATATATATATGATATATTAGTTAAATGATATTAAATAGGAATGTTAAACGCTACATAATTTGTTTCGAGGTGTGTGATATATATTTATACTGAGAGAGGTTTTATTTAGCTTGAAAACACGCTTGTAGGTTTTTAATTTTTCCATTTTAAATTCTATTTTAAACTGGTATGTCGTCCCCTACACGGATGAGCACTTTTAAACTTCTGAGTGGTTAACTCTGCTTTTATATATACATATATACAATATATATACATATATATAGCGAACAATTAAATTAGTGGGGGGGGGGGGGGGGGGGCGGGGGGACGGAAAACAAAGAGCAGGTTAAAATTCTATCAGTCATTATAGTTATGCCTCGGCAAAGATTTGAATTAAATAATACAATTAAAAAAAAAAAATTGAAGATGAAGAAAATGGGGGGAATGTATTATAAATATGAGAAACCCTTCACTAGCTGCCTGATGGGAACCATCGTTACTCCCTTCGAAGGCAGATCTCTATCTATTAGATACTATTTGTTTCTCAATATAATTACACCATTTGGCGTTTCTAAGTTCTTACACCCAAAAATATTTTAAACCCAGTCAAATGACGATTCACAATGAAACAGCAGCTTTCTTATCTAAACCGCTTAACTCCCGAACCAACTGCACATGGAGTTGTTCTGTGCATCAAAAATTTTGACAAACAACTTTCCAAAGAATTATTATGTAGCACAAACATTTCTTCATAAAACACATAACAACACATACTAGCCCTAATAGAAAGGTCTTACATGCTGCAGCAAAACTCAGCCGTGTAAGAAAAGAAAAAAAAATATGCGAGATATTTATTAAACGTTTACGACGGGAATGCAATACCATCCCTAGGATCAGTTTCAGTTTCACTTTCATGATGAGGCGTCACTGTGATGCGGACTAGTTCCATATACGCTACACGGAACATTCACTAAGTTTTGAGATCACACTGTGTATGAGTAAGAAATTGATGGGTAATTGAAATAACGATGAGGAGATGACAGAAGTCACAAAGGACGATCTCCGGCTGCGATTAGCAGATGTCTGACTGACGCATCAAGCCCAGGCACACAAATCAGACCTGTGGTCACAATAACGTTGGCCTGTGTGATCTATCCATTAGGGTGTGATGTTGTGTGTGTGTGGTGTGTGTGTGTGATGTGTGTAGTGTGTGTGTGTGTGGTAACATGCCTGTTACCCACATGTTTGTGTGTGTGGTGTGTGTGTGTGTGTGTGTGTGTGTGTGTGTGGTGTGTGTGTGTGTGATGTGTGTGTGTGTGTTTTGTGTGTGGTGTGATTGTGCGTGTGGTGCGTGGTAATGTGTGTGGGTGTGTGTGTGTGAGTGTGTGCTGATGTGTGTGGAGTGTTGTGTGTGTGTGTGTGTGTGTGTGTGTGTGTGTAGTAGTAGTGTGTGTGCGTGCGTGCGTGCGTTGCGTGCGTGAGTGCGTGCGTGGTGTGTGTATGTGTGTGTGTGTGTGTGTGTGTGTGTGTGTGTGTGGTGTGTGTGTGTGTGTGTGTGCTTGCGTGCGTGCGTGCTTGCGTGGTTGCATGCGCGTTAGTGTGTGTGTGGCGTGCGTTGCGTGCGCGCGGCGTGTGTGGTTGTGCACCCGCTAGGCTGATGTACGACTAACCTTGTGACAGCACTCCTCGGGGGTCTATTGCCAGATCCAAGTGGAGGTGATCCTTTTTGGTAGTGGACAGGCGAGGACGGTGGGGGCGGGCTCTCACTGCATGTCAGTTTTTATACTCACGCAAATGTCGGCAGTTTGGGGAGGGAAGTGAAAGGGTAGTAGACATCGTCCTGATGGCTGTGGGATCTGTGGAGATCAAAAGGCGGCACCTGTCAGCACCGCCGCCCAGGACTCGGGCTCCATGTTGCCAGTGTCTCCTCCAGTGGTGGTTTTGTAGACGGTCTGAAATGCTTTCGATTCTTGGCAGTGAGGTTCAACAATACGAGCTGGCGTGGATGCTGTACATGATGGGAACTGACAGAGCATCTGGAGGAAGTTTGGACGTGAGATATGAAGCAGGGAAAAAAAAAAAAAAAACGACAAAGAGAAAACAGGAAACCAGCCGTCCAGAAGGTTCACAATGATCATGGAGTGTCAGCCATTCTCCGGCCCCCTCACAACCCGCCCTTTAGACCTGATTTTGCCTCCTACTTGTTTTACATCAGCAGATAATTCAGTTTCCATGGAATATAGTTCCTCATTTGACACCTTTTTCTGCGTTGACCGGTCCAGGGAGAGAGAGGAGCGAGAGAGGAGGAGAGAGAGAAGGAGGGAGATGAGAGAGAAGAGAAGGAGAGAAAGGAGAGAGAGAGAGAGACAGAGGACAGAGAGATAGAGAGAGAGAGAGAGACAGACTGACAGACAGGACACAGACAGACACAGACCAAACACACAGAGGAGAGAGAGAGAGAGAGAGAGCAGAGGAAGAGAGAGAAGTGAGAGAGGAGAGAGGAGAGAGGAGACGAGAGAGAGAGAGAGAGAGAGAGCAGAGAGAGAGAGAGAGAGCAGACCTTTACATATATTTTTTCTCCTATCATCGCTTGCCTTTTTTTCTTCTTTAACCACAAATTAATACAGGAGGTCGAACTGACACTCCACCCCCAGACCTACATCTTGCGACGCCGAACATTAGTGCGAAGCTGCTTCCATAAAAAACGAACAAGCAAGCAAACAATCAAACAAAATACAATTTCGTGCCGTTGTTGTTGTTGTTGTTGTTGTTGTTGTTGTTGTTGTTGTTCGCTGTTTTTGTTGTTGTTCATGTTGTTGTTGTTGTCGTTGTCGTTGTCGTTGGGCGTCGTTTCGTTCGTCGTCGTCGTCGTCGTTGTCGTCGTTGTCGGTGGGCGTCGTCGTCGTTGTCGTCGTTTTTGTCGTCGTCATCGTCGTTGTCGTTGACATTGTCGTCGTCGTCGTCGTCGTCGTTGTTGTTGTCTTGTTAGTTGTACTTGATGGTGGTGGTGGGGTTGGCGGTGTTGGTGTTGGTGATCTTCCACTTCTTCCTCTTCTTGTAAATGAGGAGAGAGAGAGAGGAGAGAGGAGAGAGAGAGAGAGATGAGAGAGAGAGAGAGAGAGAGAGAGAGAGAGAGAGAGAGAGAGGAGAGATGATGATATGATGATGATGATGATGATGATGATAGATGATGATGTGATGATGATCATGATGATAATCTTTATTTCCAAGGGTAACAGATAAGCAACACATGCTTTTCTTCACCCGGCCCTTGCCCACCAAGGGGCTAACTAAGCGTGACTAGCGGCGACTAAGCTTAACTAGCAGCTAAGACTTACATAAATTGTAACAAGCACACATATCTTCACAAATGCATTAACAGTTGATGAGTTGTTCATCCATTAACATTTCAGACGTAGATGACTTTAAAGGGGGAAAGAGAAAGCAATTGCAACAACAAACAAAAATAAAGAAATTAATTTCAAAGAAGAAGAAAAAAAAAAATCAGCACACACAGACGTACAATAAGCGATCCTCCTCGAGAGAGAGACAGATTAATTGATCTGTAATACACAAGGATGAAATTTTAGGCCAAAGTCTAATCTTACAATCTGACCTTGTCGTGCATACATTATTTCATCAATATCATTCATACTGAGAAATCAACAGAGTAACGCTGCAAAGAGAGAGAAGAGAGAGAGAGAGAGAGAGAGAGAGAGGAGAGAGAGAGAAGAGAGAGAAGAGAGAGAGAGAGAGAGAGAGATGAGAGAAGATGATGATGAGATGATGATGATGATGATGATGATGATGAATGATAATCTTTATTTCCAAGGGTAACAGATAAGCAAAACACATGCTTTTCTTCATCCTGCACTTGCCCCACTAAGGGACTAACTAAGCATGACTAGCGACTACTAAGCATAACTAGCGGCTAAGACTTACATAAATTGTAGCAAGCACACATATCTTCACAAAGCATTAACAGTTTGATGAGTTGTTATCCCTTTAAAATTTCAGGCGTGGATGACTTTAAAGGGGGGGGAAAAGAGAAAAACAATTGCAACAACAACAAAATAAAGAAACTAATTTCAAAAAGAAGAAAAATTTCAGCACACACAGACCCTAGAATAAGCGATCCTCCTCCCGGGGGGAGAGAGAGAGAGAGAGAGAGAGAGAGAGAGAGAGAGAGAGAGGGGGGAGAGGAGGGGAGGGGAGAGAGAGAGAGGGGGGAGAGAGAGAGAGAGAGAGAGAGAGAGATTGATCTGTAATACACAAGGATGAAATTTTAGGCCAAAGTCGAATTCTTACAATCTGTCCTTCTCGTGCATACATTATTTCAACAATTCTTTCTATTGAGAAATCACCACAGTAACACTGTAATCGGGGGAGAGAGGGGAGAGAGGGGAGAGAGAGAGAGAGGGGAGAGAGAGAGAGAGAGAGAGAGAGGGGGAGAAGAGAGAGAGTGGGGGGTGTGTGTGTGTGTGTTGTGTGTGTGTGTGGTGTGTTGGGTTTTGTGTGTGTGTGTGTGTGTTGTGTTGTGTCTGTGTGTGCTCGTGGGGCGCGCGCGTTTGTGTGTGTGTGTGTGTGTGTGTGTGTGGTGTGTGTGTGTGTGTGTGTTTGTGTTTTGTGTGTGTGTGCGTGCGTACGTTCGTGCCTGAAGAAGAGAGGGGAGGGGAGAGAGAGAGAGAGAGGAGAGGGGAGAGGGGGAGAGGAGAGAGAGAAGATGGCGCGCAGAGTAGAGAGAGAGAGAAGGAGAGAGAGAGAGAGAGAGAAAAAACCATCGAACCACAAATATGCAACTAATCAGGGTTTATACTTTAAATACGCCAACAGCGCCCCCCCCCCTACCCCTGGCTAGTCCTGTAGGATTTGACATTGATGTTGGTGCCAGCATATAACGGGACCACTTCGCATGTTGCATATTAGCTGTGAGCCCTTGCCAAGCCCAAAACACCAGAGGATTTAAAAGGACATCCCCCGTTTGTCTGGGCGTGACTCAGAGCTACACAACTGACTGAAAACTATGACAATGCAGGAAGCTTCCCACCACATAGACCCTCTCCCACACCTCAGGGGGTCGCACCACAAAACACCGGGGGGGCATGGTGTACCTCGTCAAGGACAGATCATTAATCAGGACAGTTCATTTTCTGCTGCTTCAGAGAGAGAAGAGAGCGTGGATGGGAGAGAGCCTGAGAGGAAGGAGAGAGAGGTGAGAGGTAGAAGAGAGTGACGAACGAGAGTGGAGAGAGAGAGAGTCGGAGAGGGAGAGGAGAGGGGAGGGAGGGAATTGGTGAGATGGGATAAGAGATGGGGAAGTGACATATGGAGAGGGTGGAGGGAGGAAGAGAGAGAGAGAGGAGAGAGAGAGGAGAGAGGGAGAGGAGAGAGAGCTCTCTCGAGATTACGGATGTGGGATTGCAGCATGGCTATTTCTTCCAATGTATCATTCTCCTCGTGAGGTGGAGTGCGTCTGCGTCTGGAAGAAATCATTCACTTTTTAGATGTTCATAACCGTTCAGTGCTTTACATTAAGAACAAGAACACATTCTTTATATTAAATGGTTTGGATAGATAAATGGACAGATTACGGTTGTTTGTTCCCAATCATGGATAAGCTTAGAAGTAAACTTAATGTGAGAGAAGATATGGATTGGAAGGAAATACTATTGGTATTATAAATGTACATGACGTTCTTCCTTATTTCTTTTTGTAAAAGGTCAACACAGTAACAAAATGCACTTTGTCTTCTTTCTCTTCATTATTACTATGGGCCAAATTAAATCAATAGGGTATGTTGTTTGTAAATTTTTTTTTTTTTTTTTTTTTTTTTTTCGATATCTATGTAACAAACAAGATTTCTGGAATACCCAATCGAATCTTGTTGTAATAGGTCTTGTGTATGTCTCTCTAGAGATTCAAACGTTAAGTGCATTTTATCGATTTTTTTTGATTGGTAGCAAGATGGGTCTGAACTACACTAACTTTGTCACTATTCTTTGAAATGAAATCCATTCTGCAATCCGCTAAGTACAAGCTTTCATTAAAGTCGCGAGGAAACTGTTCCATCTGAAATAAAGAGAAACCACACTGACTGGTAATCATCCCCTGTCTGGAGATGGATGAAGAGAGAGAGGAGCGGAGAGAGGCGAGAGCGCGTGAGGAGAGAGAGAGAAGAGGGGGGGTAAAGAGGTGGAAGGAGAGGGAGGGGAGGAGAGCGAGAGAGAGAGAGAGCGTGGGGAGTCAGATAGGACAGACAGAACAGGCAGAAGACGGAACGGACGGAACGGACGACGGAACAGACAACAGACAGGAACAGGACAGACGAGAGAGAGGAGAGAGAGGGAGTGAGAGAGAGAGAGAGAGAGACGAGGAAAGAAGAGGGTGAGAGCGGTGAGAGAGAGGGGGGAGGGGAGACAGATAGACAGACATGGACAGGCAGACAGACGGGAACGGACGGACGGAACGGAACAGACAGCCAGACGACAGGACAGACAGGAAGGACAGACCACTGCCCGGCACAGATAGGACAGAAAAAATGACCTGTTTGAGTCTCAGTAAAATATGCTTTGCCTAAAGGATTTCATTGGGGTGGCTACAGAGGCCATAATTGTCTGTGTTACCGTTGTTTTTGTCCGGAGAAAAGAGAAGTTTCTGATTCTTTGCTTTGGTCGTCTACCTGGATGAAGGTCTAAGCTCGTTGATTTTATATCGGCTCCTTCGGGGACACGAACATTCTACGAGAAGATACGGGGGGGTTTATCATTCAGGAGGAAACCAAGATGTGATGGCTCATTTGCTATTGCTGCTTTTGAGACGACTCTAATACAAAGGAAAAAAACACGGTTGTTTTGTAGAAATAGCACGAGTCCTTACTGTGGTGTGTGTGTTTGTTGAGAGTGTGTGTGTGTGTGTGTGTTTGTGTGTGTGTTTGTTGTGTGTGTGTGTGTCGTGTGTGTGTTGTGTGTGTGTGTGTGTGAATGAGAGACGTATATAATATATATATATATAGATATATATATGATATATTGTGTGTGTGTGTGTGTGTGTATATATGTACATATATATTATATTATATATATATTATATATATTTATATATATATATTATATATATTATATAGTATATATATATTATATATAGATATTTTATATATATATGTATATAATATATATATATATATTATATATATATATATATATATATATTTATAATATCGGTTTGTTGTGTGTGGGAGGTGTGTGTGTATGTTGTGTGTGGTGTGTGTGTGGTGTGGTGTTGTTGTGTGTGTCTGAGTTGTGTTGTTGTCCCCCCCACCCCCCCCCCCCGTGTGTAGTGTGTTGTGTGTGTGTGTGGGACACAGACACAGACACAAGAGAGAGATGAGAGAGAGACGAGAGAGAGAGTGAGAAGGCGAGTGAAGGGCCGAGTGGAGAAGATGAGAGA
>JAFLJL010015398.1:100768-118268 GCA_018398815.1 Conus ventricosus
ACAGGATTGATTATGTGGTAGATGTGTACAACCACAACTCCATCACATCAATGGAACGCTCTCGTCGGGAAGAAGGTGAAGTATTCCATTTGTAGGGTCTCAACACTAAGGTCCCCAGAGACTGGAAAGGGTTCCTGAAAAATGGTGACAAGAACCAGCTCATCAAATTCCTGCTTTCTGAACGGAGAAAAGATTCCCATGCTGCCACACTCCTGAACAGAGAGCTGGTTGTGACATGTGGGCCCGACTGCTTCAAGCTCTCCTCCACGGATGGCAAGACTGTGGAAGCCTCACCAGTTCAAGAGCTGTTTTCCACTCAGGAAGAAGCGGACACGAGGATCATCCTTCACTGTTTTCACCAGAACAAGAATGCTTCTGACTCCGAGGGCATAATTGTGCGCTCTTCAGACACTGATGTGTTTCTACTCTTACTACACATCAGTCCCCAGCCCCATACAATGGTACACTTGGATACTGGCACAGAAGGCTGCTTTCCATCACAGACCTTTCTGGCAAGTATGTACAGGATACCAGTGAAGCACTCCTTGGCCTACATGCTTTTTTCCCGGCTGTGACTCCACCAGGTCTTTTGTGAGCAAAGGGAAGGTCAGGGCGTTCAATACGTTCACAAAGAGCCGTTCCTTCATGATGCCTTCCGAGCACTGGGAAGCCCAGAACTGTCTTCTGATTCAGTGGACAACCTTATACACTATGTCTGTTGTCTGTATGGCAGACCCAAAAGCAGGAACATCAACCCGGTCTACTTTGACCTTCTCAGAGAAAAGTTTGACACCAGTCGGGGACATGCAATGTTGGTCAGCTACAACGGAACTGACCTGAGCTCCTACCTCCTGTCAGTCTTCCTGCGGATGTACACAGAGCGAGACAACTACCAGGCATTATATCTTATTGTTTTAACATGATAGTTATTGTTGTTGCAGGGTAGTCTTGCAGTGTTTGATAAGGTCTAGAGGAATGCTGTCATTCCTCCAGACCTCATGCTGTTGCGCAGATTAGTGAAGATAAACTGACAGCTGTAGCACCAGAAAAGCAAACATGCAGAAAGGAAATGACGGGAAACAACACATTGTCAACATGCAGATGTGACCGCTGTGACAGAGACTGCCACTCTCGCATGAAACTCTACAGCCACAGGTGACACTGCTTGGGCCGAGCAGACAGCCAAGGCAGATAGCTAAATCTTGGATTGGATATACTCTATTTACAAGCAGCTACAACCGATGGGGACCTGCAGTAGTATTGTTGTTGATCACTCCAGTTAAACAAATGCTATTTGACCTGACCAGGGGTCATGCAATAGCCTGAATATGACAGTTTGAACATAAATAGGATTGAGTCCTGAGACCGAAGGCTAAATTAGTCATTGCCAAGGCCATGGAACAGCTATTTATCCTCTGTTCTAAGGTGGAGGTTTGGAAGTACGCCCATTGTGCTCAACTAGCCATTGATGGGCCGTTAGGCAGAGGCTGGAAGACAACAGACAGTGGTGTAGAGATCGACTGGTGTCAGGAGGATATACTTCCATGTGAACTTGTTGGTATCCTCTGTGACCAGCCAACTCCTGAGGAGGAGAACGGTGACTTTGAACTTGTGAACCTTTGTGATGCTGTTCAAGAGGAAGGGTTTGACACTGACGAATCTGTTGTCAACAGTTCTGTGTAAAGGTGCAATCTTCTTACTGGTGGACAGGCGCATACTGCAACGCTCATCCCTCGCTTGCGTTGAGACAAATCCCTTGGTCATGGTTTATAAACAGGTTGGCCAAAACTCTACCTAACCATTTTCTCGACACCATTTTGAAACAGGTTAACAGTTTCTCTTCAACTGTATCCATTTCAAAACCAGTTTAAGGAGTAATAGGTTGGTGCGTTAAACGCGTTTGGAAAATGACAAATTAACGCATATGTCATGTTTATTTGGGTGCTACTACTACACGTGTGCTTCAAACACGTCACAGTTGGCATGCCATGTAGAGCAAGCATCGGCGCACTGAAAACAATTTGTGTTTGATTTTTAAGGCATTATAGTACGAGTAATAGAATGGGTGGTTTTTTTTTTACCTCTTCCCCCCTTTTTTAGAGTAGGAAACGGGTGATTTCTTCCAGAACGTGTTGCTCCCAAGAGCTCCAAACAATCTTTTGTTGACAACCTCAACTTTCAGCAAAACACAATGGCAAACCCCACTCCCCCCCCCCACCCCCATTCCCGCCGTAGTCAGGGTGGTTATGGTCACCTGAAGTACTATTTGTGTATACTCACTACGGCGAAAGGCAGCCGTTCTGACGTGACAGATGGGCCCGACGCAACAAACTGCAGTACACGGATACATTTGCTGCATAGAAACAGCGGGGTCATTGATACAACAAAACACAGAGACCTGTTGCAAAATGCATCAGAAACGGAGGCAGACCAAAACCATGTGATTCCTGTTACAACTCACATGACGAGTATGAATGCTTTCACACAGCAGCCTGTTACAACCAGAAGAAACACCAATGGAACTGCAACAGAAATCGAGTCCATGAAACTGTTTGATAATGAGGAGTGTCGGAATACCCGATCAATCAGAGAACTTTCTGTTCAAGGCCCGACTGGTCATCTTCATGTTCATAGTCCTGAGCCTGTACCTAAATGGGCGTGTGGTTTTACACTGAAGGTGACACCTCGCCATGTCGTACGTTTTCGAATCAACACATGCACTGGTAAAGTGTACTTTTCGTTATAAAGACTATTTTGTCCACGTGGAAGAAAACTGGGTTTCATTGTACTGCTTCTTCCTACCACCTGAGCCGATGTTTTGGCTGTTTAGCATGACCAATGTTGTCAGGGTCCAGGTCCGTGAGAATCCCATCCCCAAGGATAAGCTTCACTTGTTCCCGAACGTCAAGAATGCGTCATTGTCCGTGTCGTTTGATGCCGTTCACTGGTCGAAGAGGTGGCATTTGGATCTGCAACGTCTTTACACTTCTTCGTGTGCCGGTAAGTAGAATGTCCTTTGTTTGTCCGCCTAACCGCTCCCTCCTATCACCTTAACCTAACCGTCCATGAATAACAAGAAGGAAAGAAAGAAACAAACAAAGCGTGCGCTTAGATCGTATCGTACAAAATTACGTTTGGATTCAACTGCCATTGTCCTTAAGGGAGGGGGCATGTGCACACACACACACACACACACACACACACCCACACACACACACACACCACACACACACACACACACACACACACACACACACACACACACACACGCGCGCGCGCGCGCGCGCGCGCGCGCAGAGAGAGATTCAGATTCAGATTCAGATGATTTATTCATATAACAGGCCAAGGCCCCTAATGAAGGGGTGTGTGAACACACAAGTACAATAGTTACGTGAAATCAAATTACGGAACGAAACAAGAATAATTGAAGGGCAATTTCAAGAAGTGAAAATTTCTCTATACTTAAAGGCCTTGTACAAAAACAAAGAAAAATTCTTAACAACTTCTGCAGAAGTAGATGAACAAAGTAGGCTTAGTTTAAACAAGGATGGCTGTCTGTAATATTTGGGCTTAATAAACTTTTCTCTGATGCTCATGAGAGCTGGACAGGACAGGACGAAGTGTAATTCGGTTTCAACTGATTTTTTACATAAAGGACAAAGCATATCGTAATCATTACATATGCGATATCTAAAATAATGAGTGGCCAATGCAGATATTCCTAATCTGAACTTTGCCGTTACATGTTTTAGGTGCCTGTCCATATTTAAGGTTAAGTACGTTTTCAAGTCATGAACATCACAAACGTTCCTGTATAAATCAAATCTGTCGCTGTTATGAACATGATCTGCCCATTTCTGCCATCTGCAGTCAACCAACCGTTGACGGAAAACACATACAAACTCTTTAGTATTACCAACCCCTTGATTCAGCCAAACAAATCCAAATCCGTATTTAAATAGACAAAGGTGCACTTGCGCGCAGAGAGAGAGAGAGAGAGAGAGAGAGAGAGAGGAGAGAGAGAGAGAGAGAGAGAGGAGAGAGAAGAGAGAGAGAGAGAGAGAGAGAGAGAGAGAGAGAGAGAGAGAGAGAGAGAGATGTTGAGTGCTGGAGACAACGTACTTGTAAAAATATTCTGGGGGTCTCTATGAAAGCATCAGACTTCATTATGTCAACTCTCCACATCACACAGCCTGTTTGTTTTTTGTTTGTTCTCTCTCTCTCTCTCTCCTCTCTCTTCTCTCTCTCTCTCTCTCTCTCATCTCTCTCTCTCTTCTCTCTCTCTCTTCGTGTGTGTGTGTGTGTGTGTTAGTGTGTGTGTGTGTGTGTGTGTGTGTGGTGTGCGCGTTCGTTCGTTCTTATCGGTGTTATTTTTTGTTGTTGTTTTTTGTTTAGTTTTTCTTAGACGTACATTTTTTTTATAAAAAAACAGTAAACAAGTGGGGGGTAACGTTTGCTCCATAAGAAAACCTAACACAGAGTAACTTTTATTCAAGACTGGCACAGCCTTTTAAACTTGAATAAAGTCAGACAAATACATAGACGAACAATCTAATAGTGGGGGGAAAAAACAAGCGCTGGGCAACAACTGAACTGTCTTCATAGTAATGACTTGGCAAAGATTTCGACTTAAGGAGGAGGGGGGGGGGGGGGGGGGTGAGGGGGGGTTGAAGATGGAGAAACTGGGAACATAAAATTAAGAAAATATATTACAGATATGAAAACCCTTCACTAGCTGCATAAGGGAACCATCGCAATCCCTGTTGAAGGCAGGTGTATTTGTATTGCCTGCTCCGAGACCTTTCGTCCGCTGGGTCGGAACTCATCAGGGAGACACGGCTGGTTGTGTCTGCGCTCCTGGCGTCAAATAGAGACACACCACAGTCCATAATACTGTGGTGTTCTCACCACCAAGGGTGCAAAAAAGAATCCAATAGCACCCCAAAGCAGCCAGTGAAGGGTAGTTCGTCTATGTATTTGACTTTATTCAAGTTTTAAAAGGCTGTGCCAGTCTTGAATAAAAGTTACTCTGTGTTAGGTTTTCGTATGGGATCAAACGTTACCCCACTTGTTTACTGTTTATTGTTTACTGTTCCCTGCCTCATTCCATTTCCAATTTTGTTTTGATTAAATTGAGGTTACGTGTATTTGTTTCTGTCTGTCTGTGTGTTTGTCTTTTGATCTCCCTTGCATCTTTGGGTGGATCCTCAAGCGTAGGCTCAACGATTGTCCCCTACATTTTTAGACTATTTGTATAATGTCTTTAGTTTTTCAGCAACTTTTTTCCTCCCCACACTTTCGTTTGGTTTCATTTACTATCCTTCACTGGCTGCTTTGGGGGTTACTCTGTGTTAGGTTTTCTTATGGGAGCAAACGTAACCCCACTTGTTTACTCTTCATTGTTTACTGTTCCCTGCCTCATTTCATTTCCTTTCCTTTCTTTCTTTCTTTAAAATCTGTGTGATCGAAAACTGACTGTACTCTTCAATATGACCGCATCTCCTCTCATCACATCATAGCCCACACTGTGGGAAGACGATGCAATACGATAACGAATGAAATGTTGGATAACCTCCCATAACCCTTTTTGTGTTGACACATTTTTTAAACATGTTCCCCAATTTCATACACATACATACACATTCATTCTATAACCAAGATAAATAAAGGCAAAGCAATCCATCCACGAACTGAATGTACAATGCAATCCACCAAGACATCGAGTTATTATGGTAATGAAAGCACATTCGTATATTTGCAGCAATCTGTGGAGATAGCAACATGTTGTAAAGCATCAACGTTTCTAGACATGGCTATTTTCGTCTGTTTCTTTTCACAAGATTCAAATTACGGGTACCATTTTTTTTCCCATGAAATTCAATTAAACGCATTTTAATGCACGGCACATGTTTTTTGTTTGTTTGTTTGTTTGTTTGTTTGTTTGTTTGTTTGTTTTTTAATTGCTCTTCAATAGATTCAGAGTATTCCTATTTTGGTTTGTTGTACTAAGATTACATATATGTAAAGTTATTCAGCAAACAGTATAATTTGCTCGAAGGCTTCCGCTGTTTTCGTTTGTTTATCATAATCAAATATACACCGTTCTATAATTAGGACGGATTCTTAGATATTTTCCACATTTTTTCAGTTCTTATTCTCTGTAGTTTGCTCTCGAAACTGATAACGCAACTGCAACTGTGTTGTCTTGCGGAACTAAGAACCTTTGTTTTTAACCTTTGCCTCAATTTCGCCCTCAGTCACCTCGCTTTGAAACTTACTGTGATTCACACTGACTGCTGCCCTTCATTGTTTGATTCACACTGACTGCTGCCCTTCATTGTTTGATTCACACTGACTGCTGCCCTTCATTGTTTGATTCACACTGACTGCTGCCCTTCATTGTTTGATTCACACTGACTGCTGCCCTTCGTTGTTTGATTCACACTGACTGCTGCCCTTCATTGTTTGATTCACACTGACTGCTGCCCTTCATTGTTTGATTCACACTGACTGCTGCCCTTCATTGTTTGATTCACACTGACTGCTGCCCTTCATTGTTTGATTCACACTGACTGCTGCCCTTCATTGTTTGATTCACACTGACTGCTGCCCTTCATTGTTTGATTCACACTGACTGCTGCCCTTCATTGTTTGATTCACACTGACTGCTGCCCTTCGTTGTTTGATTCACACTGACTGCTGCCCTTCATTGTTTGATTCACACTGACTGCTGCCCTTCATTGTTTGATTCACACTGACTGCTGCCCTTCGTTGTTTGATTCACACTGACTGCTGCCCTTCATTGTTTGATTCACACTGACTGCTGCCCTTCGTTGTTTGATTCACACTGACTGCTGCCCTTCATTTTTTGATTCACACTGACTGCTGCCCTTTGTTGGTTTGTGTTTCAGGTCACGTCTTCCATTTTGTAAGTGTGCTTGTGAGCGCTGCAGTTGCTCGTTCTTCGTTTTCATTGTCCTAAAGGTTGTTTATTTTTACCTAAAGAAGACCCAAGAGGTCAAAATGCATTGTGATTTGTCCTGTAATCTGTCTGTATCATTTTGCAGAACTGCTAACCTTTCTTTTTGTTTTAATGCCATTTTATGTTTGCCTTCAATCACATGGCTTTGAAACTAAAGAGGCATGGTGGTTGTGCAGGGTATATACAGACACCTCGATGGAATGGGACCTCCCATGTCCGAAGATAATGACAGGCTGTGTCACATTGACCAGGCCACTGGTCACGTCATCTTCCTCAGCACTGTCGCGTGGAACACCAGTCGCAAACTCGCTATATCTCCTGGTAACTGTTTCAGCAAGGACAGTGTCATACGAGACTATGACAACTACCATTCTCCAGTATTTCTGTTTCCTGATGACTTTGGTGACGGAAAAAAACGAAGAACCTCATTTGTCTCTGTTCTTTTCCACCGCCTATGTTCTTGAGGAGTGCCATTCTTTTAAGCTTCGCTTCTCTTTCCACGCAGAAAACTTGAAACCCTATCGACTGCCAGGACTGGGCGCCTGGAATTGTTCAGTGTCAGTGTGGCCTGACCTGTTTGAACACTTTCCCTGTGACCTGATCTCTCAGTGTGCAGAGCATGAAGATGAGGCCTCTTGTCCCTACACCTCTGATACTTGTGGACCAGGGAAGGTAACGTTGACACGCCGTCTAGCACGTGATAGATGCAGCCATAATGTGAAATGTGGTCTTGAAAACAACGAAGATATGCCCACAGAGATGAGCAAACAGCGTACCCTTCTCTCTCTCTCTTTCTCTCTCTCTCTCTCTCTCTCTCTCTCTCTCTCTCTCTCTCTCTCTCTCTCTCTCTCTCTCTCTCTCTCTCTCTTTGGTGTGAGTGCGCGCGCGCACGTGTGTGTGTGTGTGTGTGTGTGTGTGTGTGTGTGTGTGTGTGTGTGTGTGTGTGTGTGTGTGTGTGTGTGTGTGTGTGTGTGTGTGTGTGTGTGTGTGTGTGTGTGATGTGCACTATCCCATACCTGTTGGGATAAGCTGCCACTGCCTATGAACAGCTCCCAACGACATGCCCACCAAATACCTCTGACAACTACAGTGCATCTGCTGACCCTCTGGACGTTCATTAACTTCTAAGCCTGAGAGGCCGTTCCCCGCTGACAGAACATGATAGGAAGAGGCGTCACTGGCGCCTGGAAGGCGGGCACTTCGAGTAGGCGTGGTTCGTCCAATGCCAGGGTAGTTAAATTCAAACAATTTAACAATAATAACACAGCGTTTAACAACATAGTATTCAATAACCTAGCATTTATAGAGCGCCATCTTAAAGGTTCAAGGCGCTGACAGTCCACACAGGCCAGCTACCAACATGCATTGGTCGATTTCTCCTCAGTGGATGTGCTAGATTATAAGAAAGGCCCATGGATTTTGCGAAATAGCCGTGTGTTTATCATAGCAAACCGTTCATGCTGTAGCACACGGACATATGGACTCAACACATTTAATAACTCTAAAACGACTCAATGAACACAAAATGTTAAAATGCTCGATTTGTTGTAGACTGATTCACGGAAAGCGCACCCCGTCCTACCCCTACGACCACCACCAGTGCACACACACACGCTTACCAAACATTTGGTGCTGATAGAATAGATATACAGAGAGAGAGAGAGAGAGAGAGAGGAGAGAGAGAGAGAGAGAGAGGAGAGAGAGAGAGAGAGAGAGAGAGAGAGAGAGAGAACTCTAATCGCCTCCATTTGTCCAGAAGCAGCCTTTGTTCAATGCTGTGTGAGAGGGGAACTGTGTTACTGAATCATGCACTTTGCCCACATATAGCATTGAAACATGACACATATAGCATTGAAACATGACACATATAGCATTGAAACATGACACATATAGCATTGAAACATGACAAGGGTAGAACAGAGGGCTCCGGACGAGGATTGTTAATTGACCGTTGGATCCCTGACGCAGCACAGACTGACACTGCATCCTTTCCAGTTTGGCGTGTTTTGAATGGTTAGTGAGAAGCCCGGACCTTAATCATTCAAGTACTAGAACTGTAGATCAGGACATTCAAAGGTAACATGTGTGTGTGTGTGTGTGCGTGCGTGCGTGCGTGCGTGCGTGTGTGTGTGTGTGTGTTTGTGTGTGTGTGTTTGTGTGTGTTGTTGTTGTTGTTGTTCTTCTTCTTCTTCTTCTTCTTCTTCTTCTTCTTCTTCTTCTTCTTCTTCTTCTTCTTCAGTTTAACGTCTTCCCACTGAAAGTGATATCAGACGAAGTGAGTGGTGTGTGTGTGTGTGTGTGTGTGTGTGTGTGTGTGTGTGTGTGTGTGTGTGTGTGTGTGTGTGTGTGTGTGTGTGTGTGTGTGTGTGTCGTCGTGACGTCATTTACTATCAGCCGAAGAGAAGTCTTGGTGGTGTATGCTCTGTGTTTTTTGTTTCACTGTGTCGGAGCTGCGCCGTGTTTCCATCTGGAAGTTGTGGTCCTACCTGGTTTGTGTGGTGCCTGTCTGAGGGAGGCGGCGTTTTGGTTTTCGTTGCGTCGTTTCGTTTGGGTTGTTCGTTTTGTGTCTTGTGCGGGACGGCCTTCGTCCTGTTGCCGTGGCCTTGAGGTGGTGGTGGTCCGGTGTTATTGTCTGTGGTCCTTTCTGGACTGTTAAACGGTCCGGGGCTGTTCCGTTGGGATTACGGGGGTCTCCGTGGTCGGTCTGTGCGCCATCGTTGCTGCGTCGCTGTGGATTGTATTGGGTCGTCGGCGTTTTCTCCCCGAGAAGCCGGACTGGGTTTTGTTGCCTTGGCAATACCGTCCGTTCGGCTGATGGAAGGGGAATCGGCCTCATCCTCTACTGCAGTTGGGTGGGCGGCGCCGTTCCGCGTCCTCCGCTGACTGCTGTGCTGTGGGTGGGTCTTGCGTGGTTTGTGGCTGCCTGGGACCTACTGAGACTGCCTGCTGGAGTTTCAATCCTGCTTCTTGTTTGTGACGTCGTTTTTTTAAAATTATTTATCTGTGTCTCACCGATCATGACGTCATTAACACAGCAAAATTTGCGTGTGCTGTCCTGTTTGTCTTCGTTTTTCTTGCCACACGTGAATAAGTTCCTGGATTCTCCAGTCTACAATCAAGTCAGTGCGCAGTTTCGTCTTGCTTTTCCCACCTTTTCTACTTCTTAATTTAAAATCCAAATTGTGTTTCTGACACTAGAATTAGAGTCACCGACGGCTCTGAGGCCTGTTAAATTGGCTTGAAGGCTTGAATATTTCATATAGTCGGGATACAGGTCATTGCTGCGTTATTCAATTTGTGTAATTGATATTACATTTTTTTTAAATCTAAGCAGTATTTACTTTAAAGTCGACAGTCTGGGTCCGGATGATTGAAAAGTCCTGTCTCTTTCCAAAAATCCTAAACTAACGGTGTGTGTGTTATGTGTGTGTGTGTGTGTGTGTGTGTGTGTGTGTGTGTGTGTGTGTGTGTGTGTGTGGTGTGTGGTGTGTGTGTGTGCGTGTGTGTGTGTGGTGTGTGTGTTGTGTGTGTGTGTGTGTGTGTGTGTGTGTGTGTGTCCTCCCCCCCCCCAGTTTCTTTTTTTCCCCACAACAACAACAACAAAAAAGGATCCTGCATGGCGTCTCCAAGCTCAGTGCAGTTATTAAATGAAAAGGAATTTGGTTGTCTGAATGATCTCAAAGTTTCACAACTTAAAAGAATCTGAGTTGGAAATAATCTTCCTAAACATGGCACGAAAAAGCATCTTATTAATAGAATGAAATCTAAGCTGATGAGGGGGAAAAAACAGGTGTCCGGAAGAAGAATGTTGCGTTGATACCCTCTTTAAAAACAGCAAAATCGTCACAATCTGCTCTGTTTTTATCAGCAGATTATCATGCGTAGGGGCCATACTATCATTGGGTAGAGCGCCGGACGCGTGATCCTGGGTTGCAGGGGTCGAATTTCGGTATAGGGGATTTTCCTCGGAGTTAACATTGGTTCTTCTGACTCCATTCCCAGTATGGCCCTTCGAATGAGTCTAAAGACCGAGGTTCCGTTGTTGAACGCACGCAATAACATCTTGCTCACACGTAAAATCCCATCACCAACTTCCGGAAAGAAGGCCAGTTTTGGCCGTTGTATGATGACACGTGACACATAGCAGGCACCTTCCCCAAGATGGAGAGTCATGGCCTGCCTTAATGGCGGGTTAAAAAAGGTCATACACAACAAAACTCCACTGCCTGGCTATACTAGGGAGTGGTCCGCAGGAGTATCAGGCCTGCGTACGCAAAAGAAAGAAAAGAAGAAAAAAATCATGCGTAAAGTCTCCCATCATCGCCCTATCCCAGCATCTGTATGTGAACACATCTTCCCACAACCCCTACTTTTCTCAAAGAAAGTAAAGGCTCGTTTGCGCTTTCCAGTACTACTGGGAAGGAGACGAAAAAAGATGCTGCCAACACGGAGTGGGTCCTGGGCATTTTGACAAAAAGCGTTTGGGGCCACTCCATCGGACCCCATAGCGGTCAGAGACGCTCTCCGTCAGGCAGGTGGTTGATCGGCTGACTTCCGCCGATCAACAAAATCGACTTCTAAAAATAAACAACCATGGTCAGAATTTTATAAAATGTGCTGTACCAGTGTTGTGCACCGGAAGGGGGGTGTGGGAAAGCCAGTTCCTCTTGACAATCAGTCCTTCCGACATGAAGAAAGAACTGAGTCAGCGGTTTCTTCGGGTTAAAAGCTTCCCAATAAAGATGGTAGTGAATCAAGAGCCATAAAAACACTGTCTCTACATCATCAACACTGCCAAAAGAAGCGTTGTAATTGGGGTCCAGTGTTTCTCTGTTGATCCTTGTGTACCACCGGTCCTAGCATTGACTAGGTGCAACTGACTGGGGGCACACAAAGTCGCCAGGTCGGCTAAGCCGACTTGTGGAAGATGTGGGGCTCAAGGACCATGTCTGGAATCGTGTACCAGTGCCCAAAAACATGGTATAAACTGTTCTGGAGATCATTCAGCCTCTTACCCTGGAGGCCCAGAATAGAAACTACGTGTTTTTGGCCGGAAAGGCTAAACTCTTCCAGCCAACAGCCATATTCTGAGGCTCTCAACAAATCAAAGTCCAAAGGAGCAAAGAGAGGTAAAGGTGCAGGAATTATAAAAGACGACCCCAGGGTGCCGAGAAACGATAATTCAACCAAAGCTAATCACCACAAGCGGGTCATATTTCTCGGTGTGTGTAAGTCAAGGAATGATGAAGGCTAATGAACATAACCCGGGGCCCACGTTCTTTGGATTCGTGGCCCCCCCGTCAATCTGGGCACACGTATTTTACCACTCATACTGACAGTTCAAAGCACACTAGTCTTGCGGGCACAAATCAGCAAGTTAGCGGACAGACATCCAAAATTTTCGGAAAGGCTGTGCCAAGTACTCTAAAGAAAAGTCTGACTCTGCAGTTCGTTCAAAAAACAATTCTGTAAATTTTGATCTTGAAAAGATTGTAATGTATCTTTGAAAATCTCTCAGTGAAATTGTCTGACCATCCTAACAAAAATTGTTATGAGTCAGGGACTTTGTCAATCATGTGAATTTGAAAGAATTTTGTCCATGCCTGTTCTGAACTCCAAATGAACGTACAAAGCAGATTTCTGTCAAACTGTATACGTTGTTGGTGGGCTCGAGAGTGCTGGTATTCTCAGTTATAGCCCTGTCCCTCCTAACGAATATACATTGATGTGTACGAGACCTGGTACAAAGTCAAACCTACTGGGAGTTGCTCGTTTGTCGACAATTGAACTGTAGAAATAAGTGCAATTTCGGGTAGATGTTGGAACATTGTGGCAGATAATCGTTTCTTTTGACGTAGTTGGACTGCAGCATTGAATTTGGCCACAAAAATGACTTACCCCAAGTTCAAAACGGATTTTTCTAACCCACCTGGTTATAGATGAGTAAAAAACCAACGTTAAAATAAAAGTTGATGACGTACATATGTACTGTGCAATCTAGGCATCAACTGTGCAAAACCCTGAGGGGGGGGGGGGGGGGGGGGTAGGGGGGGGGGGGGGGGGGGGGGGGGGGGGGGGGGGGGTTCGTCAATAAGAATCGTTTATATTCTTGCGTATAGAAATTAAGATTGATGGCAAATGCTTCAAAGTTTGAACTGTTACTTATCCAGATGGGTGTCTAAAGGTGAAGCTGACTGGATAATGATTTAAATCTGCCTAACAATGGTTATTCTTGCGATTTTAATTCCCCATCACGCTTGGGGGCCGAAAAGCCCTAAATATGTTAACAACAAAACGAATACACTGCCAGTTTCAATAATCAACGCAAATTTAACCATGTTAAATGACGGCTCTATAACAAAATTGCGAACCTGAGCGATCAGACAACCCGTTCACATCGATACATTTGGTCTTTAGTGTGTGCCCCCAGACAATACCTTTGTGCCTTGGCAGGTTCAATCAAATAACCGTGGGGCGATGATCATCTCCCCATGGAAACCAACTTCTAGTGACCCTGAAAAAACAGCGACATTTTCTGAATGCACTAAATATAATGAAGTATAAGCTAATTGGGCGCCTTTTCAAGCCAAATTTTCGACAGCAGGTTCGGCTTTTCTAAATTTCCATCAAAATACATGTTTTGAGGAAGGTTTGGGAATATGTTATTTTTGTGAATTTAGAAAAAACTTATCGTAAGGCTGGCAGAGTCTGCAATCCCCAAAAGTCAAATAATTAAAGAATCATCCAAAGAAAGCAGCAAAGCCATGGGGTGGTATACTGCTGTGAAGCGCCGTGGGTGCGAAAACTAAGGCCTTCAAAAGCTGGATGATAAGCCTCATATGCCAGCCTAAAAGTAGAGTGAACTGTTACAGCACCTGAATACAAAAATGCTAACACCAATAGTAACAAAGTTGTGTCTGTGTAGCAAAGCAGCAATATTACAAAAACTTACTCAACAACTGTTCCAAACACCCAAACGACAGCGCTTTACGTTGGAAAGAAATTAGAAAAAGCTAAAGGTTATTTGCATCTCCCAGATCCTGGCATGTCGAAAACG
Source organism: Conus ventricosus (assembly GCA_018398815.1). Lineage (NCBI taxonomy): Eukaryota > Metazoa > Mollusca > Gastropoda > Neogastropoda > Conidae > Conus > Conus ventricosus. The sequence continues at coordinate 114,808 of JAFLJL010015398.1, forward strand.
ATAAAACTCTGTAAAACAAACGGGAGAGAAGTTGAATTATGTGCTGAACGCCTTTTGCAGCAAGGAGTCAACTGAACATCTGCCTACAGAAGAGGACAATTTGCAAAACGTAAAGAAATAGTGAAAAACGAAGGGAGCAAAACATTGAACCACATGACAATGACAACACGTTATATATTAAAAAAAAATCTAACAATAGGAGGAGCTTTCTGTACGCCACTATCGCCGTCTAAAATCGGGTAAATGCGACAGGATGTGATCCCATTTCCTACAACAAGATAAAGCATTTTTACAAAAATGCTTCACTCGAAAAAAAAATTATTAGAGTCTTACAAGTATGCTATAAGTCTGGAAGCTGCCAATGGCGTTGGAAGACAGCTCAACAGCTGTATCTACCCATAAACAAGGGAAATCATAAAGAAAATCTTCTGTAATTTTCGACTCATTTCTTTGACGGCCTCACATTGGAAAACTGTTTGAGAGGATAATGAAATTCAGATTAGAACATTTCCTGAAAAGAATGGGATTTTGCCCCAATATGTCAAAGCTGGTTTCAGAAAAGGGTGGGGGTGGCACTGTGGGGGAGCATGTTAGTCAGGTGTTAGCTTCACACAATCTAATAGCCTTGGGCTAGGCGTCACTCCACTTAGCCACTTTGGTTGTGTTATGCATAGAGGGGCGTACGATTGCCGTTTGGCATTTTCAAATTAATGTCCCCCAAAAAGGGGGGCTCAATGGGAAATGGGATTAAAGGGTCGTTGTCCACAAGTTTGTGACAATGATTACAATTTTATCTGGCAGAACGCGACAAGGATAAAAAAAATGGCGGCTGCTGTCAAGTACAAGATAGGTTAACCAGGGGTGTCCCCTCAAGGAAGTGTTAATTGTCCTCCAATCCTCTCACAGTGAGGCGTTATGATCGTAACCAGATTGGACACAAAGGGGCCAACTTTAGCTGCTTATGCAGATGAATATTGCAAGGTGGATAAATGGTAAATTGTATTTTTACAAAAAACAAAATCAAACGTAATAAAAGGGTTTGAAACAGTTTCAATTTGGCGGTCAGTAATCGTGTTATTATTTGAATTCAAACGGTTTTAACTTATCAACGGACAATCGGTTTTTATATCATTTACAACGAAATATGATTTTTCACAAGGAGGACCTGTAAAAGTAAAAAAGGGTATTCCTTCATTGTCCCCAAGGAAGCTGGTAAAATTTCTAGCGTTATTTTTCACTATAAGTTATGTGGGTGTAAACATAAATCATCGCGTGGACGAGGCAGAAAGAAAAAGTTGCGTGACATGCGGTGCCTAACTGGAACCCTCTAATAAAGTAGGGATCTAAGTCTATCCATTCGCCTTAGGACAGTTTTCGTTGCATTGTAAGTTTATGGTCAAGAATATTTTTTACTGCACCTAGACAGATGTTACATAAGTAATTAGTAGGATTTCCATCACTTAAAATTTTTGCTTTTTAGTTTTTTGGGGGGGCTTCCAAGAGGGCATCAATTGTTATGATTACAGAGAGGCAGAAGAGTGTAACCTCTAAATGAACATAGGATGCTACTGTCGTGTTGCTACTCAGCACGAGCAAGAACATCCCTAACTCATTACTGTTTGAACTTGATGAAAGCACCTACGTTTTTTAGAGAGTATACATAATAAAAAAGCGTATACTTGTCAGTGTGTCTATTATGTATCTTCCTCTTTTACATGCCATGCGAACGTTTCCGGGGGGGCGGTGTGGGGGGCAACAGTGTTAAAATGACCTAATACCCTGTTGCCCCCTTTGTTGGATGAAGCAAGCAGATGTTTGTCTATTCGGAATGGTAATATTACTAAAAAATGAGAATCCACTTTTGGCTGGCGGCTCTGGGACGAATGTATTACACGGAATTATGAATCTTGTATCTGCAGATGTACACGGATGTGCATGGCGGGGGTAAAATTCTGATTTGGTGCAGCTTTCGGTGAGTCTGTCCCGTTAACAGTTGGAAAAAAGATTTCATATACCACAAGGTGTTCTGATTTTCACCGCTGATTTTTGCGCCTTATGAAAGCTATTAATTTCATTCGCGATAGCAAGTGTTTACCAAGAAATGGAATACTGATTTTTGTCAAGGCCAATCGGCGGGAACGGCGTACACCTCAAAATACATCAATAGGACCTGATCTCGTGCATGAAATTTTATTTGTCAATTCACCAGTAGGATGGAGTTCTAAAATACACATTATTATGAGTACCCGGTCCACTGCAATCTGCGAGGAATGAACTGGCTGATACTGTTCTAAAGAGGCCTGCAATGTGCTAAATCAAATACAGTTGTATCTTATAGGCCTTTTTCGGTTTCGTGAAATATACAGTATTCTGACAAAAGCACTCTGGGACTGGGACAGTACTTTGATGCGGGCATTCAGAAGAACAGATGAGTTCCTGCCCCCAGCAGTCTTGTATATGGCCGCACAGGTTCCTATTCCGAAGCGAATTTATTGCACAGAATACGGGGGGAGCGGCTGGTTAGGCGTTTTTAAATAAAACCTGCTCTTTGTGTGGCTGGGTCAAAAACCTCAATGTATCTCATTTTAAACGTGAATGTCCATTAACCAAAAGCGTATTTTCATGGTCCTTCATGAGAAAATTTTGTCTATATTCTACCTTTAACAGTGCATAGTGTTTTTTGGCCCACCAGAATATGGGTGGGAGTCTAGGCCAAGTTGGCTGTAATCTGATCAATCTCATCCATTGCAGATTTTTATCTGACGGGGATTTTTGTTGTAACGTTTGGTTCTTGTTTAGTGTCTGATTGTACACGTAAAGCAAAGAAGGTTGTTTGACTTGACATTAGCAGTCTCGACTCTCATGGTACGAGGTCGCATTATTCCAATTGTGACGAATTTTGTGGCATATGTTGGGCGCGCGCTAGACAGAAGAGAGAAGAGAGAGAGAGAGAGGAGGAGAGAAGAGAGAGAGAAGAGAAGAGAGAGAGAGAGAGAGAGAGAGAGAGGGGAGGGGAGAGAACTGGTTTTTCAAGTGTCCCGTTACACACAAAACATGGTTAAGAAATTATTTTTAAAAACCTGTTTGTATACACTGTGCAATCTCAATGTAATATATTCAATCGGCCAGTGCTCAAACCAGTAAGTTCAAGAAATTGGCTTACAAACAACTTGCAGAAAATTACTCTGAACGAGACACGCAAAAGGTAAACAACGAAACAGTCACTTTGTAATGAAAAGAAATAACAACAACAAAAAAACGATGCCAACTAGAACGAGGTAGACTAATATATACACCTCATACATCATACAACAGACATACATACATACATATCATACATACAGACATACATACATACCTCAAGATATACATATATATATATATAGATATATACAACACATACATACATGCAACATACATATATACATACATGCAATGCCATACATACACACATACAAAGA
>JAFLJL010015398.1:123268-129490 GCA_018398815.1 Conus ventricosus
AGGATTTGACCTCACAGAGGAAAGGGGTTCAGGAAAAAAATTTCGTTCAGCAAAATTTACAAGCAGGTGAGACGTACACTCAGTTTGGTGCACGTTTAGATCACTATTTGAGAAGTGGTTTAGAGTTGAGCGGTACGAAGAAAGAGTTCGCTGAATTGAAAGAGCTAAGTTATGAAGGAAAACAGATTTTGTCGGGTTGCGGCCTGAGTTAACCAAAAATTATGAATGAGAGACACCCGGAGACAGCGGGAGGTTTGCTGAAGTTAGCAAGGTGTATAGAGAGGCACGTGTGGGCACTAAGGTGCAGGAGAAACAGGTGCTGGGCACGGGTGAGAAGAGTGCAAGGAGACCAGGGGAGTTTTCGGCAAAGTCTGCAAACCCAGGGGTGGGGCAGAAGGAAGGGCAAAGGACATTAGGTGTTTCATTTGTCACAAGAAGGGACATGTGGCGAGGGATTGTCGCATGGGGTTCCAAAAGGGCAGCAGCCTTGCAAGAAGTCGATAAGGGTCGTCAAGGGAAACGACCTGCAGTGGAACCAAAAGGGATTCATCTGAAGGGGGTTAAGTGCAGCCTATGGCTAGCACTGGACAGCATCAGTGTCCAGGGATGGAGGGCACTAGGCTGAGGTTCGTTACCAGTGGAAGAAGGTGGATTGGCCACAGAGGTGAAAGTGTTACGAGACACTGGTTGTTCATGCGGGGTATTTACGAACAACGCTGGTCGAGAAAGGGGATTTGACAGGGCAAATCCAGACCTGTACTCTAATCGATGGCACTGTGAGGGATTTTCCAGTTGCTAAATAGAAGTACGTACCCCTTACTTCCAGGTGAGTTGTTCCGCGCTGGTGATGGGAAACCCCTTCATGATTTGATCATTGGAAATATTCCAGGGCAAGGACCGGGGGATCCTGAGTTGTTGACTGCTACAGGGCAGCATTTTCAAACACGGAGCAAGAAGGAGGAAAAGGTTGAAAAACCGTTAGTCTTTTCCAGCAAGGAAGTCAGGCATAGATGTGTCGCCTGATATTTGGGGCACGCAGGAACAAGACCCTTCGCTCGTGAAGTCTTGGGAGTTGGCAAGGGGTTGGAGAAAAACAGGAGTTAAGGAGGTGAGACAGAATTTCTTGTGAAAGGCGGCTGTTGTACCGAGTGTTCACCAAGGGGAAACAGGAAGGTGACCACTCAGTTGGAGGTACCAGCAGGTTATCGTGACACTGTCCATGTCAGTGGGTCACGAGTCGCTCATGGCGGGTCATCTCGCACCAGCAAAGCAGCTGACCGAATCTTTGATGACTTTCATTGGCCAGGAGCAATGGCAGACATAAAACGTTTCTGCATGTCATGTGATGTGTGTCAAAGATCAGCCACAAGAGGGGTGAAGAGAAAGCACCTCTTAAACACCCCCCCTTTAATTGACACAACCTTTCAGGAGAGGGGCTGTTGATCCAAATTGGCCCAATCTCGCCCTGTTCCAAAGGGGGGGCACGGGTAAGACACGTAAGGTTGCAAGGGAGAGTTTGCAGGAGGCTAGGGTCGTCCAGAAGAAGCAATATGACGGGAAGGTGAGGAAACAATTCCTCAAGGTGGGAGATCAAGTCCTGTTACTGCTTCCCAGGGATCACAACAAGCTGCGGATGCATTGGAAGGGACCATTCACCATCATTGAAAAGGTAAGATCAGGACTACCGATCGATGTGAATGGGAAATCAAAACTTTTCCATGCAAACTTGCTCCGCAAATATATTCAGCGTGGACTCAGCACATAGGCGCAGCAGCAATCATTGATGGAGGTGAAGGAGACCAGCAGAAGAAGGGGAGATTTTGTTGCCTGAGTTTCCAGAGAAGAGTCATACAGGGATGTGTCACTGTATGAAGGGCTAGACAGTAGGAGACAGGAGGAAGTTAGGGGCTCCTAGAACAGTAAGGGCGTCCCTGACTGATAAACCAGGCAGGAAAAACTCTAGAGACATGTACGGTGGAGTTAACATCACAGAAACCCGTACAGTAAAAGCCTACCCGATCCCATATGCCACCAAGCAAGTGATCGAGGATGAGGTAGAAAAGATGTTGGACCTTTGGGGGTGATTGAACCGTCCAAATCATCGTATAGTCCCCCCGTCGCTTAGTGAGGAAAAAGTCAGGTGAGCATCGATTCTGGTGGACTATAGACGTCTGAACAGTGTCCCCAAAGGGTCGATGCAGAGGTCATACCGAAAATGGAAACCTGTTCGCTCAATCGCCACAAGCAAGAGCCAGTATTTCACCAGGATAGATCTGAGCAAGGGTTCTGGCAAATAGCCTTGAGTGAGGACTCAAAGGAAGTCACAGCATTCTCCACTCCTATGGGCTATACCAGTGGCGAGTACTCCCTTTTGGGGTGGTCAACGCACCTGCAGTTCTCTCTCGGGTGATGAGGAAGCTATTGACGGGATTGGAAGGTGTTGTGAATTTCATGGATGACATTCTGATAGCATCCGAGACATGGGAGGAGCATATGAGGCAGCTAGGAGCAGTTTTAGAGAGGCGAGACAAGCCAAACCCCACAGCCAGACCAACAAAGTGCCAGGTTGGTTTTTCAAGCCTGGAGTTCCTAGGTTTTGTTGTCGGAGGCGACACAAGCAGCCAGAAAGGGGAAAGGGGAGAAGATGATGAATTCAGAGAGACCAAAGACCCAAAACAAAGTCAGGAGTCTGCTAGGTTTTATTGGCTTCTACAGGAGTTTGTTCCAAATTTCGCAGCAATCACAGTCCTCTCTAGTGACTTGGTCAAGGCAGGGAAACCGGCAGTGGTCGAGTGGTCAGACGCTGCAGAGCAAGCACTGCAGACGGTGTTGGAAAAATAGGGTTCCGTCCCATCTTGAAGCTAAACCCGATATGTCAAAACCATCTTTTTTGCGGACAGATGCATCAGGTGGTGGGATAGGTCAGTATTGTTGCAGGAGCATGAAGGAGTCGAGTTCCCCCGTGAGGTATGCTAGCAGAAGTTGACAAAGTGTGAAGAAGGTACGCAACTGTAGAGAAGGAGGTTTAGCTGTCGTGTGGGCCGTGCAGAAATTCCCCCAAATACTTGAAAGGGAAAGAGTTCGTGATAGAGACTGATCATCAACCACTCAAATCCTGCAGGAGGGGCAGTTGAAAAACAGCAGAGTGCTGCGTTGGGCAATGGCATTGCAGCCCTACAGGTACCGAGTGCAGTAACATTCCCGGTCGACAGAATGTCGGAGCTGACTACTTAAGCCCTGTAGTCAGCAAGCGGGAACTCAGAGGAAGTCATTCATATCCCGGGTGCTTTGTTGATAACATGTGTTGATTACAGTTATGTTGATTGGATATGGGTTCATTCCCCGTTGGCTATGGTTCATATTTTTGTGTGAGACTTGTTCATATTTTCTTTGTGAGACTTGTTCATGTGGATGTAGTTATGCTTGGAGCATACATCGCTTGTGTAGTGATGCTTATTTGCAATAAGTGAGATGGAGATTCCTCAGTGAACTGTCATGGATCGTGATCATATTATATTGTGCTTTTTATAAGAATTGTGAAGAAAAAGATATGGCCAATCCCGCAGTAGGGGAAATTGCATAAGGGCGCACAGAGGTCGTTATTTAAAAAGAATTGAAATAACGCAAGAGCGCACGTCAATGAAACTCATTGGAGTTATTCACTAATGATATATTTTATAATTTATAAACCGTTGGTTGTAAAGTATTTTTTTCAAACTTGCACGTGTATCTGTGTGTCAGCAAATTCGGTTTTTTTTTTTTTTTTTACCGTGGTTTTGGTGCATAGTCTTTTGCAAGGGGGGAAAATTTTCACGGTCAAAAAATAGAACAACCAAGTCGTGGTCTAGGGTTGTTTGACATAAGCTCTAACTCAAATATTCTGGGCGCCACGTAGACGGGCCCATGGTTCGGATCCAGCCAATTAAGCATAGGGGAGAGGCTCCACAAGACGGTCTGTCCGGCCAGACGGACAAAGCAGCTTTTACCGACGCCTCAATGTCTAGCGAGACGAGTCGTAGCGCCTGGCTCAGGCTCATCTAGCCAATTTGTGGAACCAGCGCCATTGTTAGTCGGACGTCCCCAGGTTAAAGCAGAAAGGGAGAGGGAGAAGGTAGTGTGTGGTGGGGGCGAAATCTAGCAATCAAATTTAAAAGACCAATTGACCACCACAGAGAGTGAGGCGTGTAGGCGTGACTGTCCCCTGATTTTAATATCCAATGGAATTAGAGGGAGATAAATTCGGGTACGGGGCGGTAAAAATACTGACCAATGGTACTCGCCCTGGGAGATGAGTTTCAAGATAAGATAGGGAATGCGAGAGTGGGGGGCAGAACGGAAGAGAACGAGAGAAACGAAAAGGGAGAGAGAGAAAGAGGAGGTTCTGGGTATAGTCTCTGCAGGAGAGAAAAGGCAGGGAGATGAAGAGAAACGGAGGAGAAGGAGAGAGAACGAACAGAGGGAAAAGAGGGGGAGGTTCTAGGGCTGCTTGAGAGAGAAGCAGAGCGATGAAGGGAGGAGAGAAGAGAACCAAGTTGAGAGATTAGCAGGAGATAGTCTGCAGGGGAAGGGCTAAAGAGAGATGTGGAGAGAGAGAGTTGCTAACTAATGAAGAGGAAAAGAAAGAAAAGAAAAAGAAAAGAAAAGCAACCATGTCCATTTGATAGGGCAGACTAGAAAGAGAGAGAGAGAGAGAGTGCAATGCATTAATGCAGGAAGAAAGAAGGGAGAACAGATCGATGTTAATAGTCACTGTTCCATCTTAACCGGGGTTCGACCTCATACCTGGCAGCGTCACTTCGTCAAGCAGAACCACAGACCAACGCCAGGGCCAGCAGACCAATACCAGTGCCAGCAGTTGTGCCGTGTTGTGAAAGTGACAGTGAAAAGAAACAAAGAAAAAAAAAAGAGAAGAAAAGACAGTGATTCGTGAATAGTTATAGATCACCTGGCCAGGTAAAGTAGAAATCTATTTATACCCGGGTTAGTTAATGATGTTTTAGATAAATGATTCTGTGAAGTTCAGGAAAGAGAGAATGTTTTATTTGGTTTGATTCCATATGCATTGATGTTTCGTTCTATGACCATGTGTAGTAAAGTTATAGACTTTACTAGTGGTTTGATGTGACGAATGCATGATATATGAATGAGATTGTAAGCAAGCTGTGAGTGTGTTTGGGCTGTGCGCTAGTCCTTCCTCCATCGACATCACCCGAGGTTGACAAACTCCCGCGAATTGGTCCCAACCATTCCTCTTGTACAAACTGTACAAACACAAATGGCAGAATAGATTTCAAATCTATGCCACCCCCCCCTCCTCCTCCTCCCTCCTCCCCCATTCCACCATGCTGAATACTAACAGAAGTTTACATTATGTTGTGACAGCGTCGCCATTGTCTCCCCACATTCCTTCCCTGTCTAACACTCACCACCACCAACACCTCACACCCCGCAGTCTTGTGCAAGCATGAGCCACCCAGCTTATGTTTACCACAGAATGTTACGTCATTTTCGGAATACGTTGACCATCACCCCCTTCACCCTCACTTAACACAAAGACAGAGGGCGTTCTCTTCACTCCCCTCCCCCTCCCTCCATATCCAGCACCTGCACCTGACAGTCGCGTGCAGGGCTGGTGTGATGAAATTGTGTTAACCAGCGCTTGGCTACTTAGCATGCATTCGTCAATTGCGCTTTTGAAAATTATCATACATTGATTTGGACTTGTAAACTGACATGTATTTCAACCGTTCGCGATTGGTCCGATCCAACGGTAAGGGACACGCAACCCCCCTCCCTCTCATCATCTTTAGTGACGCACTGTCACCCTGATCAAGAAACAAACTGGAATAAACAGTTTAGAATACATATAGGAGACACGTAGTCTCTGACATCCACTGTTCCTCATACCAGCTGTATGTGAAGCACAAAGACAGAAGGGGAACCCAGAGAGAGTGAGTGGATATTTTGCTCTACTCTATCTCTGACTCTAAGTTTCAGTATTCTCCCAGAAACTATGCTTTTACATTTTGAATCTATGCATTGATTGTATGTATGCCATGTGGTTTAGCAGTGTAACTTTGAGCCATGACTTGGTGATATATATCAAAATGATGAATGAGTATTCTGTTGTAGTAGTTTGCTTGCCACCATGTGGTAAAAGCTATCACCATGTGGTTAAGATTCTTTGTTAACAATCCGACCACTATTCTTTGTGAACATTGT
>JAFLJL010015399.1:0-30000 GCA_018398815.1 Conus ventricosus
ATTGTGTCTTCTGTTATGTTCAGTGTGTTTCGAACATAATTTTGGTGCCGGAAACTCGGGATTAGATGCCTCTGCTGTGTGTGCAGCTGGTATTGGATTAATTTTGTGGAGAAAACTGTTTTTTAATAGATCTAGTTGCAAAGCCAGACGACTGCAGGCGGAAATCTAAACAAATCTTAAATAAATGTTAGCGAACCGCCCAGAGAACGTGGACAAACGAGTCACAAGACAAAACACAACGCGTTTCGACCTCTTAGGTCTTCGTCAGGTGATGTATAAACGAATAAAACAACGAGAATTCACTTAGCTTTGATCGCATCAGATCGCTCGGGTTCAGCGCAAGGAAGAAGGCGTTGAATGAGAACGAGGCTGTTGGAAGGGAAATAGTGAGTGAGTCAAAGTCGTAATGATGATAATAATATTACTGATAGGAATACTAATAATGGTCAAATATTTGGTGGGGGGGGGGGGGGGGGGAGGGGGGGGGGAAGACAGGATCAATCTTGGTGTCAATAAGTATGGGTATGGAGAAAGGAGAGTGGGTTAGAGGATTCTTAAGCAGAAGGGTTGCCGTGGCAACAGTCCCAGAGGCGAAGGCAACCCTTCTGCTTAAGAATCCTCTAACCCACTCTCCTTTCTCCCATACCCATACTTATTGACACCAAGATTGATCCTGTCTTCCCCCCCCCCCCCCCCCCCCCCCCCACCACCAATATTTTGACCATTATTAGTATTCCTATCAGTAATATTATTGTCATCATTATGACTTTGACTCACTCACTATTTCCCTTCCAACAGCCTCGTTCTCATTCAACGCCTTCTTCCTTGCGCTGAACCCGAGCGATCTGATGCGATCAAAGCTAAGTGAATTCTCGTTGTTTTATTCGTTTATACATCACCTGATGAAGACCTAAGAGGTCGAAACGCGTTGTGTTTTGTCTTGTGACTCGTTTGTCCACGTTCTCTGGGCGGTTCGGTAACATTTATTTAAGATTTGTTTTTTAATAGTTTTATGCGACGTTGCTCATTTTGGTTTTGGTGACTGAGTACGTGAGTCGTCTAACGGTTTCTTTCACTCAGTAACTTTGGATTTGTGATTTATAAGTGGATCGTTGGTTTTGGTAGCTGAGTACGTGAGTCATCTAGCGGCTTCTTTCACTCAGTAACTTTGGATTTGTGGTTTACAAGTGGATTGTAAACATGTGTGATAAATTGAAGACTGTTCTAAAGTTGCGTGCAGCAGCAAGAAGTTGGGTGACTCGTTGTAGTCATAAATTAGATGAAATTTGTTCCAGTTCAGCTTCTGTTATTAATCTTGTTGAATTAACAGATGCAGTGGAAGAGTTTGACAGACGTGTGAATAACTTGGATGAAGCACAGGCTAATGTTGAATTTGAGCTTGATATATTTATCTGAGATTGACAGTGACATTGTCAAGGCAGCAGAGTTTAGAGAAAATGCCAGAATAACACGATTGAAAGCAGCTGAACTTCTGTCTTCGTCAGCTGAAATTAAAGAAAAATCTAGTTCCAGTGTATCAGCATCAAATCATGTAGAGGCAAAGTTACCAAGATTAGAGTTGCCAACCTTTTCAGGTGATGTCACCTCCTGGATATCATTCTGGGAGCAGTTTCAGGTTGTTGTAGATGAGTCTGATTTGCCAGATGTATCAAAATTTTCATACCTTCGGTCACTGTTGAAGGGTGAAGCCAAAGCTGCCATTGAAGGACTTTCGCTTTCTGGTGGAAATTACAAGGCTGCCTGTGACATTCTTAAACAACGTTTTGGAAGAAAAGAAAGAATCGTTTTTTCACATATTCAAGAGCTGTTGTCCATTGAAGTCCCTTGTCAACCCAAAGTGCCTGCTTTGTGGAAAATGTTTGACAGTCTGTTAACACATGTTCGAAGTCTGGAAACCCTGGGTATTTCGGGTCAGCAGTATGGTGTTGTTTTAACGCCTCTCATCTTGTCTCGTCTTCCTTTGGAGCTGCGTTTGGAGTGGGCCAGAGACGGTGATCAACGAGAAGGTGACCTGCAGTTTCTACTGCAATTTCTTCAGCAGAAGATCGAACGGCGAGAACGATCGCAGACCTTCGAGACCCGTCCTGGAACCTCCGAAAAGCCTGTCAGTGTCAGTGAAGCTCAACCTGTGACTACCTGTTCGGCGTTACACTCTGTTGCGGGGACCAGACCTAGCAGACCTACATGTATTCTTTGCAAACGTTCTGGACATCAGTTTGAACAATGTTTTAATCTCACCAAGGCTCCAGTTGAAAACAGAAAAGACATTTTAAAGAGTGTGGGAGCATGTTTTCGTTGTTTAACAACGACAAAAGGTCATTCGTTCAGTAGATGTCGTGCTAGGTGCCCTAAATGCAGGGGAAAACATCATGCTTTGTTGTGTGTACCAAAACAAGTGTGTTCCTCCCATAATACCACAGCAAGCAATGCAAAACCCAACACTGCATGCACCACAAACAATACACCCGATACCTCTCTTGGTCGAGTGAATGTGTCTAGTGTTAACACTGTTTCTGAAAAATGTAAACATGTTTTGCTGCAAATGCTAAAGTTTCTGTGTGTGAGAAGTCAAGGGTAAGGGGGAAATCATCCGTCCATCCCCAGACCGTATTGATGTTGGACATTTTCGTTTATTCAGTCAATCAAAACCAGATCAACCAACCATCAGCAGCCAAGCAACAAGCCAAACAAGCCAACTCAGGAAGGGTGTGACCCCCACCTTTCATCTGTCCCGGCCACTCTCTTTTGTGGACAGGCATCCTCTGAAAAGGTTTTTTTTAAAAAAACCTTTTTCCCCCCAAAAAACCCCGGGAAAAAAACTCTTAAAATTTAAACGAAACCCTTATTTGGGGACCGTTTTTTTTTAACCCCCCTCATTTTTGGGCCTTTTTTGGGGCCCTTTTAGGGGGCCAGAGAAAAAAAAAAAGGGGGGCCTGCTTTTCTACGCTTTTTCCCCAAAAACAACCAAACATCGACCTTAATTTTCCTAAAAAACCTGTCAGGGCGGAAGCCAAAAACCCCAAAAATTTTTGGGGGGACCAAAGAATAATTTTGCAAAATTTTGGAATTTTAAAAAAATTTTAACTCCCCAAAGGTAAAAAACAAAAAACATTTTAAAAGGGGCTGTTTTCTTAAAAAAGAAAAAAAAGGAAAGGTAGGCCCGGTTGAAAGAAAAAAACCCTTTTTTTTTGGTAAAAACTTTCCCCCCAAAAAAAAAAAAAAAAACCCCAAAATAAAAAAAAAAAAAAAAAAAAAAAAAAAAAAAAAAAGGAAAAAAAAAAAAAAATTTTTTAAAAAAAAAAAGAAAAAAAAAAAAAGGGGAAAAAAAAAAAAAATAAAAAAAAAAAAAAAAAAAAAGGGGGAAAAAAAAAAACCAAAAAAAAACGGGGTTTCCCCCAAAAGGGAAAAAAAACCCAAAAAAAGGGGAAAAAAAAAGAAAAAAAAAAAAAAAAAAAAAAAAAAAACCCAAAAAAAGGGAAAAAAAAAAAAAAAAAAAAAAAAAAAAAAAAAAAAAAACCCCCACACCACCCCCCCCCCAAATACCAAAATTTAACACCAAAACCCCAACACAAAAAAAATTAAAAACACCAAAAACCCGAAAAACAACAACCCAATACAAAACCCCAAAAAAATTTTCCCCCCCCCCCAAAAATCCAAAAAAAAAACGGGGGGGGGGGGGGGGCCCCCCCCCCCCCCCCCCGGGGCCCCCCCCCTCCCCCCCCCCCCCCCCCCCCCGGGCCCCCCCCCCCCCCCCCCCCCAAACCCCCCCCCCCTTTTCCCCCCCCCCCCCCCCCCCCTCCCCCCCCCCCCCCCCCCCCCCCCCCCCTTTTTTCCAAAACCCCCCCCCCCCAAACAAATGAACCCCCCCCCCCCCCTAAAATGACGGGGGGAAAAACCCCACCCCCCCCCCCCCCCAAAAAAACCCCCAAACCAAAACAAAAAAAACCCCCTTTTTAAAACCAAAAAATATTAATTTTATTTTGTGCCCTTCCAAAAAATAAAATGCAAACCAAACCCTAGGGTTTTCCAAAAAAATAAACCCTAAAAATTCAAAAAAAAATAAAATTTTAAAAACCCCCACGAAAACCAAAAAAAATTTAAATCGATAATTTTTTAAAAAAAAAAAATAAAAATCCCAAATATAAATCACTATAAGGTTTAAAATTTTTAAACCCCTTTACTTCCCCTACTTTAAAAGTCAAAACCTAAAAAATTAAACCCAAAAAACAAAAAAACCCTTTTGGACAAAAATTTTTAAATAATTTCCCCCTTCAAAAAATTCCCCTAAAAAAAGGGTAACCCAAAATTTAAACAAAAAAAAAACTTTTAAAAAATCCTTCCCTTTTCCCCTAAAGTTTTAAAACCCAAAAAAAAAACCCCATTACAAAAAAAACCCCAAAAGGGAAGAAAAAAAAAAAAAAAGGGGGACAACCCAAAAATTAAATAAACCCAAAAAAATTTCCAACCCCCAAAAAAGAAAAACCAAAAAGAAAAAAAAAAAAATCCCCCCAAAAACGGCCTTTTTAAAAACCAATCTGCCCCCCCTTAAAAAAGGAACCCCTTTTCCCCCTTTTTGGGCCCCCAAAAAAAACCCAACCTTTCCCCCCACCCCTTTTAATTTCCCCAACCCCCCCCCCCTTTTTTTTTTTTTTTCCCCAAAAACCCCTTTTTCCTCTAGGGGCCAATTTTTTAAAAAACCCCTTTCATCCCCCATTAAAGCCCCTTTAAACCAGATGACCCACATTTTTCACAAAATTCAAAAACAAATTCTTTTCACAAAATTTTCAAAAAAATAATTTCCCAGGGGAACACCAAAAACCCCCCCAAAAACCTTTAAAAAAAACCCGGGAAAAAAAAAAAATTTTTCCCCAAAGCAAAAAAAAACCCCAAAAAAAAAAAAGACCAAAAAGAAGTTTTTTTAAATCCATCACATTTTCCAAAGGGGGGCCCCCTTTTTCCCAAGGGGGCCCCCGTTGCGTCATTTCTGATGGGGGGCTGGGGGGGGGGGGGGGGGTTTTTAAGGTTCCCCTGGCCCCTTTTTCAGGGGACCGGGGGACAAGGGGCCATCTAATTTCACTGCTGGGGGGGGCTCAAGGGACTCCAGGATCCACCCTTTCCGCCTGGCCTTCCTCCTAAACATGGATTGGATTGCTCTCCCCGCTTTTTTGTGAGCCACTCTCAACACTCCCGGCCCTCCAACCCCGGTTGGGATGCTGCCTTCCACGCCTCCGTGGGGAGGTTTTGCGCGCTTTTAAACCCACCAAACAACACCACTTTTCTGAAGGGAAAACCACGCATCAACGTGTGGGAGTTGTTCAAAGATCCTTAATCCCAATTTTTTTTTTAAAACTCCTTTTATCACTAAAACAACGCCAACAGTTTGACAAAACGTTACCACAAAAAATTCATGCATTTTGACAAAAGGGTGCATTTAAAAACCCCAAAAAAAAATTACAGATTGACAAAAAAACATTTTTTCCCAAAGGGACTCCCAAATTACTCCGACATGCGACTTTAACAGCCGAAAAAAAATCACTTCTCCAAATTTGGGTAAGTAGGAAAAAGGTTTTCCCCAAAAATAACCTTTTTTTAAAACGGCAATTTTGATACAAAAAACAAAAAACCCCCGTGCTTTATCACAAAAAAAAACACATACTACTCTGTTATAGCCCTCAAAAGCAGGGAAAATACGCAAAAGAATTTACCCTTTTGCACATGACCCTGGGATCGCTCCGCATCTTCCTTCATATCAAATTTAATCTTTCAAACACAAAAAAAATCTAAACCCCCACATGGCCCCACATTATGCCACAGAATCAAAAAGCAAAGGGACTTTATCAAGGGTAAAACACGATTTGTTTAACCCAGTGCAAAAAAAAAAAAAATCTTCCTCACACCCTAAAAACCAAATCTTAAAACTCATTTTTTGTCCAAAAAAAGAAACTTCATGAGAAAAAAAAAATCTCATGAACCCTGGCATCTTACCAACTCAAAACATCATCCCACTCTTCGTTTTTTTAGAAAACGTTTTCACCCTTTGTTCCCTTGCAACCCTTTGGGGGGACTTCTTGGGGGGTGGGAAAGTAAAAAAAAATTTGATTTCCACACTATTCCTCCCCTTTTCCCTCCAAAAACCCTCCCCTGGTTATGGTGTAAGGGCCCGCCTAGCCACACTTAATTCCCCCCCCCCTTTCCCAAAAGTTTTTAAAAAACCCTTTCCCACACCCGTCCCGGTTCCATATCACCCCTTTTTTCTCCCCCCGGAGCCACAGGGAGTTTAGCCTTTTGTACAAAGGGAGCGTTCTGAAAGCCCCCTCTTTTCAAAGCCCTTTCAACGCTTTATTTTTTTCCCCCACCCTTTTTTTTAGGTGAACTTCCAACACCTTATATTTCTACATTAAAACTGGTCATCAAAACTTAAACCCTCAAAAAGAAAAATACAAAAAAAAACAAAACATAATTTAAAAGTCTGACTTAGTGGCACGGGGGCAAAAGTTAGGTACTCACACTATACTAAGCCGTCAGTTCATCTGATTCGTTCGTGCAGAAATTTGTGGGGAAAGGTTGTGGAAAAAAAAAGATAAAAGAATGGTGACAGAAAGGACGGCGACAGACAGCCGAGGGACGGTTACTGAACGTAAAAAGGGGGCTACTAACGAATTCCCGAAGGAGGGGGGAAATTTTGTACAAAAACCCCGCATCCCCACGGGGGAACAATTTTTTAAAGGGAAAAAAAAAACCCACCCTAACCTCTCTACAGAAAAAAGGGGGAATGAACACAAATACTGTCAAAAGGGAAAACTGACACCGAACAGGAACCCACCCATCACTTAGAAGTTTTCCCCCCACAAGAAACATGGGTAGGACATTCCACCAGGTTTACATACAATCCCTTCTTTTCCCTTTCCCCCTAATTAAACCCCCCTGGCTCGTACCCCGGTAAGCACTGCTTAAAAAAACAGTTCACAATAAACACTGGGCGCCATGGTTCAATCCAAAATTTTTTGATAAACACTTGATTTGAACACCCTATTCCAAACTGGAACACAACAGTTCAAAGCAAATACTTTTTTAAGTTTCCAACTAAACTGCAAAACATAAATTCCCAACCACAGGTGATACTTCGTTTTCAAATTCTGACCAGAACATTCTTCCATTCTAAGCTTCTAACACTGGTAAAACATTTGGGGGACCGTTTTGTTGGCCCGTGTGTCCCCCTGACCCGTATCACGCCAGGGTCCGTTCCATAAGCCAAGGCCTGACCATCCAATGTGCACATCCCTGTGCACACACACCCCCTGGGCACACCCATCAGTGCACCATCCACTGGGGCACATCCGTCAGTGCCACACACCGGTCACATCCTTCTTCACACCCCAAAACAATCTTTTTCTTCTAAAATTTTTGCGCAACAACGTCCATTTTTCGGGCCACATTTAAAACTCCGGGGTAAAGGGGGGCATATTTAGGGTGGTCCTTCCATCAAAAAAAAAAAAAAGAAAACAAACATACAATTCACAAAAATCAGAAACATCATTTAATCACTGTGCCCTGACATTTCCCATCTGCTGAAACACTACAGGGTCAGCTCTCGCAGAACAATAATTTCCTGCCATCTCCACCGCCATAGGCATAAATTCAAATTTCAATAAAAAAATGAAAACCTTTCCGTTTCAATCCAAGGGCCGATCCCTTCCAGTTGGGACCGTTCACCGCTCGCGCGCCATTTTTTAGAATCAAGGGGTGGGGAAATCATCCGTCATACCCCAGACCATTGTTTGGACATTTTGTTATTTTATCAATCAAAACCAATCAACCAACCATCCAAACCCCAAGCCAACCAACCAAACCAACCAACCTCGGACAGGGGTGACCCACACCCTTTCAACTGTCCCGGGCCCCCCTCTTTTGTGGAACAGGCCCCTTTAAAAAGGGCAAAATGTGTGTCCCCAAATATTTTCACCAAAAACGCACATGAAAAAAAACAAAAAATTTCCCGGGATCACATAGCCAGCGAGAACCAATAAGGGAAACAACTCATCATTTCAAAAGTTTACTCTTAAAAAAAAAAAGGTTTTCTTCCCCTTTTCATCCATCTCGCAACGCGCCCAAGTTTAGCCCAAAAATTTGGAACACAATTTAAAAAGCCCGTTTCTGATACATTAAGATGAAAATTTAAATAGATCAGCATTGATTTTCCGGAATTGCTTTCAACAACACTGTAACTACCAGGAGTGAGCATAACTGAATAATTCATTCCAGCCTCCATCACATCGGGTTACTGATTACATGCAAAAAAATAACATGCACAGAGAGAGAGAGAGAGAGAGAGGGAGAGAAGAAAAGAGGAGAGAGAAGGGGAGGGAGAGGAGAGAGAAAAGGGGAGGAGGCCCAAGATCTCTTGAAAGAAGCTTAAACCAGTTTTTCCTCCCAAGTGAAACGCTTAGTCTTTCAAACATCCCCCTTTAAGGCCTCTTAAACATTTTTTTTTAAAAAACACTTAAACAAATCAACAACAACAAATATTTATCTATTAACAACCCAGATTCCCAATGAACTTGTTCCCAGTAAACTTACTTTGACATATCTCAAAAATAATCCCCTTTTTCCTTGGTGCTGTGGCTATCAGCATAAACCGGTTTCCTGCCCCAAACGAACATGCAAAACCCTCTGATGGCTGGGGACTAGCAGTGGGGAAAGATCGCATCTGGCGGGAGGCTGATATTAATGCCTCCAGTTCCACCAACTGCTAATACGCAGCAAAATATAGGCCCTGAGCTTCAGTAAATGGCAGTTTTAATCACCGCTTTGGTCTTACCGTGAATAAATATCCATTAATGTCTGGTAGTTTGTGCACCTTCCTAAACAGAGATTTATGCCAAGTAACTGATTATATCCACAAACCACTTGGTTATTCCTACTCATCCACTGGAATTCTAAAGATAATTCTGGAACCACGCTAAACTTGGCCCCAAAGTCGGATAACTTTTTTGGACAAAAGATCAAAAAATCACTGAAATCCCTATGTACTTGAAACAACCCTATCAGCTCTACTACAAAAGGCTCAGAATTCACTGAAATCCCTATGCACTTACACTACCTTATCAGCTCAACTACATACAAAATAATAAAGGGCCACAAAAAAACGAAACATGCTCTTGAAGAGCATGAAGATTAAACATTTGCAGAAGTAAACTTCTGTCCGGTCACATGTGCATGGTCAAGCGGGTTTGTAGCTGAAGCCATTTTTTTTGTTTGTTACTGGATCTGACAAATCTTATGTTTCCAGTCAACTTGTTGACAAGATTGGGCCTGAATGGGTTGGGTCTCATGATCTTGCATATGCAGCTTTTGGCAGCAATGAAACAACAGTGTTGAATGTAGAAATGTGTATAATATGTGTTTGCAAGGGCTTGTTGGGAATGTTGTCGCTTTGAGGGCAACAGAAATCCCTACTATCTGTGTCCTCTGTACCGTCCATCAGTGCCCCAGAGCATGTTGTCTCCTTTGGGAAAGGACATAGAATTTTGTGAGGGTCCCTGAGGGTAAAGAAGTGAAAGTAGACATTTTGTTTGGGCTTGATGCCTACTGGAAGTTAATGACCAGTGAGATGATGTTTTTGTCAGGGGGTTTTGGGTTTTGCTCAACGTTCAGTTTTTGGGTTTGGGGTTTACTGTCTGGTCCAGTACCTGGAGATAAGTCTCTTTCCAGCCCTGTAAATGTAAACATTTAGTCCATGAGCGCCCTATACCCCCCCTCCCCTAGTGGGGAATTTTCCGGACGGTACCATTGGAAAGCTTAACATCTAAGCTACGAATCAGGTTGTTTCCCAGCGATCCGTTGCTGGGTGTAGGTGTGGTGAATTTTCAAAGTTAGGTACCCCCCGCTTTTTAAATGGCCGCCACGAGATATAGACAACCCCTTGTCTCAGCTTCTATTAGCTCTAGACATGTGACCATTACCTTCCATCCCATGTTATTGGGTGTGAGAAATTTCATTCCTGGTGCTTATTTTTGTTGAAGGTAATTCTAAAGGTTAAAGGTCATTTTAAAGGTCATTTGTGGCAAAACTGTTACAAAGCTTACCTAAGCCATCTAGGCAGATGATAGAGGGACGTTAGACCAATTATTTTGACCGCAAGGAATTCATTATAGAGTTTATTGGAACCCCACTAACCACCCAAACAATCAGAAGGTGAAAATAACTGTTGAATTGGGTGCCACTTTTGGTAAATGGGCAAAGTAAGTTACCAGCGCGAATTTTGCGCTCAGAATTGATCAGCAAATATCAGGTTGGGTAATCGCTCCCTAGATAGCAAATTAGTCACTCTCCTACAACAGCTGTCTTGATTTTTGTTTCTCTATATTTAAAGTACGTTTTGGATTTTCAGTGATGTTTCCATATTTCAAATTGCTTTTTGGTTGAGTCTGTGTAGGTCCCTGAATAAAGCAAGCAAGGGAGAAAAAAAAAAACGGACGAGAAGCCTGTTCAGCTAACATCAGGCAGTCAAGGGGCACAAAAGACATTTAGTGGTCCTACATTGCATTTTTTCATTACCCCAGAACAATCAGACCCTAAAGTAAGACCCTTATCTGAAACAAGTTTTCAAAAGATCAAAGATTCAGTTGCACTTCGACGTTGCAAGAGGAGGGAACTTGAAGCTACCAAGCTTTTTGTTGTCAGGTGCCAGAACAGTACCTCCCTCACATTTCATGGCTATCACAGATAGTGTTACCAGAATTTCACAAACACGACCAAACTACTGAAACGAAAGTGCACATCTGATGAGACTCGACATCTATTCTAAAAGGATTTCGTACAGCTGAAACCGTCATCAAGTAGGATCTTTTCCCAGCAGATGAGTGCTTGTTTTGTGGCAAGATGCGACTAGTACGGAAAAGAAAAGAAGAAAACCTTGTGAAGTGTGTGAAAAGACGGCAGAAGCATCAATCAAAACGAGTGCTGAACAAAAGAAAGATGAACGAATTCGGGCAAAGGTGCAGGATGCAGCCCTGGTGGCCAAGGGAAGCCCGCTATCATAATTCTGTCGTAGGACAAAACCCCAGTGCAGAGGAGGATCGAAGACGACAGACTTCTGGAGACACAAATGTGACAGAAGAATGGGCTGCTCATGCTGATGCATTCGCAAGTTTAGTGTGCTATGTTCAAGACGCATTATTGAGAGGGGTAATGTTGAAAGGATGACGATGCTGAAAGAGAGGTACCAACAGTTTATTGCGGGAAAAACAGTCCACAGTTCTTTAACGAGGATTCCAAAACATGCAAACTGAAGTCCAAGCTTGTAAAGGAATTTGGCGATGAGCTACATTTTTTTGGCAGCAAATTCAAGAGTGAACTTGTCTTGCTTCGGGTTCTTTAAAGAGGCACAGTGTTGATCAGCTTTTGAGGCACCGCATCAGATTCAAGACGACTGGAAGAGGCAGCACTAGTTTAAGAGGCTGACCCAAAACTGCACACATTGAGTCCTCTACCATGCAGGGCCCTCCATCAGCAAGTTTCTGCTCAGTGATACAATCTGTCCACCACAGAGCTGCAGGATTTTCTTGGGTGGTTGTCACAGGGAAAAAAACTACCACAGGATGCATCTTCTTCAAAGAACGCATCGTGAAGTCTCTTGCGAAGACACTGTCAGGCTACTTGCAGGGGACAATGGCTGATGCCAAAGCATTTACTCCTTGGCATGACCCTGAGACATCTGACTGGCAGTGCAGAAGTCATCACTCTGATCCATCGCTTTGGTCAATGTGCATCTACACTTGCCTTCTTGAGCTGGAAACGGCCATGTGTAAAAACATTTGTGATCGAGATTCGTGTTCCCAAACCAACAATCCACCCTGACAAGAATGTAGTCACCCCTGTGCTGAGACAACTTTGACTTGAAGGAAGAAACGCCATCGGGATCAGGGAAACACACACTGCACATGGAATAGTTAATCCAGGAAGTGTCTGAGAGGGGGAGGCGAAACAGCTTCTCCTGAGCCATCCCTTCCAAGGACAAAGCGGGCGATCAGCCTCCTGCAGACTACTGACATAGAGCCATGCTTTGCAAGAATAAAGCTGAAACCCTGCCTGCCAGTTTCAATATCTGAAACTTCCAGCACAAAATCAGCAACAGCTCAGCAGTCAGACATGCTGTGGATTTCCCTAAGAGCACTCGAGAAGGAAGGACCACAGACTGGGCAGGATGGGTGTTCTGACGACCCAAAGACAAGGACGACAACAATCAACAGTCGACAGTAGAGTACATGGCTCCTGTCTTTGCAACCATAATGACAATGCTACAGTGCTGCATATTCCCCGGTTGTCCAAGAAAGTATCGGAAAAAGTTGGCCAGCAGTGTACTATTCTGACCTTTGATTTTGCAGCTGCAAAAAAAGGCCTATGCAATCATCTGGCAGAACGAAAGAGAATTTGGCGATGTGATTGTAAGGCTAGGCGTATTTCACACCCATCTGCGCTTAAAATTGCGCTCTGGGAAAGGTCTGCGAGGCAGTGGCTTTGAAGAGATCTTGGTCGAGTCTGGAGTTTGTCCAGTGGGGTCCATTCAAAAAGTGATGGACGGCAAACACTACAAACGGGCGTTGCGAGTGCCACAAGGTGATTTCTAGAAGCACTCGAGCGTCTTCTGCTTTGGAAGTTTGAGGTGAGCATGGCGACTGTTTTGGATGAAGAAGCAAAAACTCTACTGATGAAACTGGTCCCCAAACCCCCGCAATGAACATCTTGATGGTACTCCAAAATGACGCTGTAAGAAGATGTTTCTCTCTCCTCTAAGACTTCAAAGAGAAAGTTCGAAATGGTGAAATAGGAAAAACTTCCCAGTTCTGGATGAAGTACACAGACAGATGTGGTTGATGCTTCAGGGCAGAGTGTGGTTGATGCTTCAGACCCGAGTGTGGTTGATGCTTCAGCTACAGAAAGCAACAAAAGAGAACAACCTGGATCTCCATCTTGAAAGTGTTCAGAAGATGTGCACACTGTTCTTCAGCTATGATCATCGAAAAATATTCCAGGTACACAGCCTTGTATCTCATCACCATTTCTGAAATTTGCCAACCACTCACCCTGGGGCTGAGGATCTGTTGCGGAACAATGGATTCGTGTGAACAGGTCGGATGTCCAATCATCAAGAACGGCTTTTTGACATCACCATTTGAACAGACAATCAATCGTCATGCAAAGTCATTTGGTTTGGTATTGTGGGATTCAGCAGGAACAGGGCGCCCACTACAGATGGTGCATTACACGTCATGCAAGAGCCACCTATCACCAAGCAAACACTTCACCGGGCAGGCATGGACAACCAAGACAACAGTTCTCACAAGGACCTGAGGCCTTCGCAGATCACAGACAGTGAAGACGACACTGCAACGCCATTGCGCAATCCTCAACTTCATCAACCCATTTGAAGTTTAAGACAAGAATACTCTCTACTGCTTGTCGTCAGGTTGCACCTGTGCCAAATACCATCGCATCTGATCTTCTGGAATGCGGATGAAGCTGGAGAAAAGGCTTGCAGAGCCTTTATTGAGGAGCGACTGGTGAAGAAAACAACAAGCTTCAATGCTCCAATCAAGAAGCCAATCTCAAGACTTTCTCACGCATTGCATGTCTTCAACAGTCACAGGGGTTTCAAAGAAGACAAGCAGATCACAGCTGAGCGGAATGTCTTTGGCCGCTTGTTCTCCTTGCAGTCGAGCACAACAGCAGCTTGGAGCGGGTCTTGTGCTTTCCACTGGGCCCTGTTCCCTGGCCTCTGGCGGGCAGCTGATGGATATCCTGTGAAGACAGACAAATCAAAGCTGCTACACTTTCTTGAAGATTTTCCCATCTGCAGAAAAGCCAAGTCGTATCACCAACACTTATGTCATTGACGGAAATGCTTTGTTCCAAGCTCACAGCCCTTCCATCCTCATTTGGAGAACTTGCAGAAAGTCTGTTTGGCCAGCTTCCAAAGGGCCGAGTTGCTTTGTAACAGATTCCTATCTTTCCCCGATTCTATCAAGGGATCGGAAAGAGAGAGGCGAGGGCCGTCATCATCAGTGCATCTGATCAAAGGGAGCTTACAAAAGTTCCTAGAGACTGGGAAAAAGTTTTTGTCAAATGACCCAAAAAAAAGTGAACTTCAACTAGCTTCCTTCTTGAAAATGGAAGACAGAAAAAGTATTTGCCAGCAAACGTCCCGGACAGGGAACAGTTCTGTTTGTCTGTGGAGACAAATGCACAAGCTTGACGACACCCGACGGCCAGAAAACACTGAGCACATTGAAGAACTGTCCCTACACAGGAAGAAGCAGACACCAAAATAGTTCTGCACTGTCTCCATTTGCGGGGCAACTCTTCTGAAGATTCAACGATCACTGTGTGATCTCCAGACACAGATGTCTTCATCCTTCTTCTCAAGTATGCGAAAGCATCCCCAGAGATTCTCTTTGATACAGGAGTTCAAATAAGCGGAGATTATTGACAACAAGAACGTTGCGCGACTGTGGGCAAAGGATCTGTTCCTGTTACCTGCTGTCATGCATTCAGGGGTGCGACACGACGAGTGCGTTTGTCAGGAAAGGGAAAATTGCCCCCATCAAGACCCTAAACAGCATCCCGAGTATTCGAACTTTTTCTCAGCTTGGTGTCATGGCCCAGATTCACCCCAACCCTCATGAAAGAACTTGAAGAGTTCACCTGTGTCTTGTACAGAGGTCGTGGTTCATGCACCAAAGACATCAACAAGCTTCGTTAGAGAAATTTCTGGGGCGATTCAACACGAGTGAAGAGCTGCTACCTTTACGATGGTATGGACATGAGTCTGTTGCCCCATGCAGAGATTCTTCTCATGCACATTGAGAGAGTGAACTACCAGACCACTCATATGGAACCATTCTCACGAGCCAAAGCCACACATCCCATCACCAGAGGGTCATGGATGGCAAAGACATCTGAAGGACTTGAAGTGACATGGACACGTGGCCTTCTCATGCCTGAAGGTTGTGGGGTGTCCTAGTGGAGAATCCGCCTGCCCAGAAGTTGATTTATGCACCAGATTCGTTCAGGGTTGACTGACTTTGGGCACTGACTTTGTGTTCATTGACAATGAGTACGGCTAGAGTACATCCTTGTTTTCTGCCAGTAATGATCGACTGACAGCAAAAATTACTCTTGTTGGTTATTCACAGTTACAGCTGCTGTGTTTCAAGACTTTTATCTTGCAGAAAGGTACTGAAGTTCACAAAGAGTCCATTTTTAGCAATGTTTCATTTAGCACCTTTCTCTTTGATAAGATGATTTGATTGCAATGACTTTCTTCTCAGACATGCTTTTAGAGGAAACTGTTCTGATTTTGTTATGAAAGGCAATATAGGAGTGTGTCTGCCAAAGGGGTTGTGTGTTTTGTTATACTTTTTATCCCTAATCTAAGGGTTAGAGATGGTAATTTTTTAGTTGAGACATTTTCGATTTTTTCAAAACAATCATACATTGAATTCTGTTTTAGAAAATTCCCACAGCGGAACACAGAGAATTCGAATGGAAAAGAAGTGAACACCTCAAAGACAGTTAAATGATGCAATATACAGGAAACCTCAATGCTACAACCATGCTGAACTGTGGATATGAAGCCTAATACCATTTTAGAGAGATCTTTTCATAGGAATAACCCGCTAAAATAAAAAGTACTTTGTAGTAATTCAAAAATACACTGGTAGTTTGTGCCGTTTTTGTTTCTTTTTTTTCATTTAGGGGGGAGGGTAGCATATCTGTCATCATCATCTACTAAATTGCTCTAGAATCTTGAAGTTGCTGTAAATGATCTTGGTACTTGTTCTTACATAAATACACAAAAAACAGTACTTGTGATTGTTTATTTTTCTTGTATGGAAGTTGAAACCCTTTAAAAATTTTTCGGTAAAAAAGATAGCGCGCATTGGAAAACAATTGGCCACAGATACGAGATCGTCCAATTTTGGAAGAGTATTTAAAATGTTTTCAGAATACAGGGACACTCATGAAGCCTGCAGCACATAATTTTACTGCAACCATTGGCCCATCCGATGAGAAAATGAACTTGTTGATATGATGGTCTGAGCGTTGTTTTTGTTTGACATGGTAACTTTGACCAAGCGTTGCAGCCACACCCAGCAGAGTTCAGCTGGCAAACAAGCAGAAATCAAAATGGCATGTCTCCAGCTACACAAAATCACTGTCTGCAAAATTCCCCACTAGGGGGGAGGGTTTCACCTCTTGGCTCAGGGACTATCTCTCATCAACTGTTTTGTTCACAAATATCTGAATCTTCTTTGAAAAGCATGTGGGACTTGGAAACAATAGGGATACAGGGAAAGCAGCCCCTTTCAGTTGAGCCTGTGTTGGATGATTTTAACAGGTCTGTCCAGTCATCAGAAGGAAGGTATGTTGTGTCCTTCCGTGGAAGAGTGAAGAAATGAATCTTCACTTCTGAACAATGAAAAGCTAGCCAGGTCTCGTTTAAACTATGCAACTCATCGTTCTCAGCAAAAATCCAGAGTTAGAGTCCAGATATCATGAAGTTATCTCTGATATGTTGATGGATGGTTATTGTTGAAGAAGCTCCTGAGGATGAGGTTGTATGTTCAAACCCTGTGTTTTATTTGCCACATCGTCCAGTAGTTAAAGAGTCTAGTCTAAACTACAAAGGTGCGCCCTGTTTTTGATGCTTCCATGAAAGGTTTGAATGGAGTATCTTTGAATGACTGTATGAACACTGGTCCTAACTTGTTTCCAGATTTGCCAGGAATTTTGTTGCGGTTCAGGCGTTGGAAGGTTGCTCTGACTGCAGATATAGTAAAAGCATTCCTGCAGATTCAAATGTGTGCTAAGGATCAAAATGTTCACAGATTCCTTTGGAATGACAAAGGTTCCATCAGAATGATGAGATTTGTTCGTGTGCCATTTGGAAACAAAAGTAGTCCTTTTCTTCTGAATGCTTCTGTGAAACATCATTTATCCCAGTATCTATCATCTTGTGTGTAAAAATGAGCTATTAGAAAATTTGTACATGGATGATTGGCTGTCTGGTTGTGACAATGATTCTGAAGCCTGTGAGATGGTTCAGCAAGCTGATCAGATAATGGTCAGGCCAAAATGCCACTGGCAAAGTGGGTTTCAAACAGTGAAAAAGTTGGTGATTTGTTGTGTAGGGAGTTTCAAGATAGACTGTTGAAACAGAATCTTTCAAGGTCCTGGGAATGCGTTGGTTACCTTCTGAGGATTGTTTTTCCTTGATGGCCTAGAGTTTCAAAGGACTTATGTGTCACTAAAAGGAGTTGTACTGAGTCTCATTTCAAGGCTCTTTGATCCTTTGGGTTTTCTCATTCCTTTCACCATGAAAGCCAAATGTTTGTTCCAACAACTTTGGAGGTTTGGATTGCCTTGGGATCAAGTTTTGCCAGAAGAGTTGAAAGACAGGTTCTTACACTGGGTCAAGGGCCTGGAACTTTTGAAACAGTGGAGAATTCCTCGCAGTTACACTAGTGAGACCTTTGGAAAGATGTATCTGAATTTCAATTGCAGGCCTTTGGTGATGCTTCACAGTGTTGCTTATGGAGCTTGTGTTTACCTTCAGGTGAAAAGCCATGAAGGCACTTGGAGTTCTTCCCTAGTCATGGCTCGGGCAAAGGTATCCCCTTGAAGAGGATCAGTTTGCCACTACTGGAATTATTGGGAGCCCTACTGTGTGCAAGACTGGTGGTGTATGTGAGACAGGCATTAAAGTTGCCAGAGGATGTGCCCTGTAACTGTTGGACAGATTCAGCTGTTGTTTTGGCCTGGATTCAGAGTGATCCTTGCAGGTGGAAGCCCTTTGTTGGCAATAGGGTTGCTGAGATTCAGGATCTCATCAGTCCAACACAGTGGCACATTGTCCTGGCAAAAACAACCCTGCAGACTTAGTCACTCATGGTATTTCAGCAGAGGAACTGTTGAATTCTCAGTTTGGCTGAAAGGTCCTGACTTTCTGACAACCAGTGCTGATTGTGTCTTCATCCTAATGCTGCAAATTTGGATGATGGAGAAAAGGAGAGAGATGAGCTAACAGTCTCTGATATGGTTTGTTCTGAACAATGTAAAAAGTCATGTGAAATTCAGCGAACACTGATAAATGTGGCCATGGATGAAATGCAGTCGTCAGTGGTTGAACAAGTTGAACGTGACTTGAATTTTGCATGACATTGATATTGAACGTTGGAGCAGTTTGACTCGAGCTATGAGAGGACAGGCTGGGTTCTTCGGTTTCTGTTCAACATCCGATCTTCCAAAGAGAAGAGAAGAGAGGGTGATCTGCAATACACCGAGCTTTGTGATGCAAAGTTAAAACTTCTGAGGCATGTTTCAAGAAAGGCATTTTCTGAGGAACTGAAAGCACTGAGAAAGGGACAAAGAGTTCCTTGTAGTTCTTCCATCTATAAGTTGTCTCCTTTTGTTGGGAAGGATGGTTTACTTCGGGTTCAGGACAGGCTTCAGTTCTCAGGCTTACCATATGAAGCTCGACATCCAGTTATTGTACCAAAGGGTCATTTTGCTCTTCTTTTGGCGCGTCATGTACACTGTGCTTTGAAAACATGTGGGTGTGAACAGCATGCTCACAGAGC
Organism: Conus ventricosus; assembly: GCA_018398815.1. NCBI lineage: Eukaryota > Metazoa > Mollusca > Gastropoda > Neogastropoda > Conidae > Conus > Conus ventricosus. Next base: position 18,663 of record JAFLJL010015399.1, read on the forward strand.
TCAGAAATCAGTATTGGATTGTGGGTGCAAGGCGTATCTGTAAAAGAGTGAAACATGAGTGCATTTCATGTCAGCGTTTAGATGCTCCTCCTGGTTATCAACCATGGCACCACTACTGAGCTTAGAGTGAAAGAAGGCCCCCCCTTTCTCTGTGACAGGAATGACCATGGGGACCATTGTTTTGTTGTGATCTCCCTGGAAAGAAGTTTTATGTTCTTCTCTTCACATGTGCTGTGATGAGAGCAGTTCACTTAGAGTTGGTTGATTCTCTGTCTAGTGAAACAACTGTCATGGCTTTGCGTCGTTTCTTTGCACGTCGAGGCATGCCTTCGATACTCATGTCAGACAATGCAAAGGGGTTTTTGGCTGCCAGAGAACATTTGAGGAGAATTTGGGGTCCAGATGCTCCTGATTGGAAATGTATTCCACCACGTGCTCCATGGTTGGGAGGATGGTGGGAAAGGCTTATAGCCTCCATGAAGTCGGCCTTGAAAGGTCAGTAGGCAAAAGGTTTCTTACCAGGCTGGAATTAGAAAACCCTTCTACATGAAGTTGAAGCTTGCCTTAATTCAAGACCTTTGACGTTTGTTGGAGACGAGTTAGTTCAGGGGCCCCCTTGACTCCTTCTCATTTTCTTTTGGGTAAATCTCCTCATCACAAACTAGTTGTGGATACAAGAGATGTTGTTGTTCAATCCCAAGATCTAGTCGAACGACAAGATATTCGTCAACAACTCCTGGACAAGTTTTGGTTTTGTTGGACCAATGACTATATTCGCAATCTTCCTCCTTGTAAAGGTGGTCCAGTCAGTAGAAAAGGATGTGAAAGTTGGTTCTGTTGTTTTGGTTAGGGTGTGAGGGATGTAGCAGACTGGATTGGCCTCTGGGTGTTGTACAGAAAGTGCATCAGGGCGTGATGGGTTAGTGAGAGCAGTGGATGTCAAAACTGCAAAAGGAGTTTTGACAAGACCCATCCAAAAATTTCATGATTTTGAATTTAGTGAGACTGTAAGTGAGCCCCACCAGCCTTTGAACAGACCAACACTGAAATCAGTGCCAGTCATTCTGAGTCAGACACACCAACCTGTGAACAGACAATTTGCGAAAGCAGTGCCAGTCTTCTTCTTCTTCTTCTTCCTAAAATACTGGTTCACTCAAAAATGAGTAGGTCACCAGGCGCATGTTAAAAAGTAAAATAAAATAACATAAAAATAGTGCGACTCAGACTGTTGGCCCCTGGAGCAAATTTGGCAACAGGGGTCGCACTCGATATTCAAGAAGTTAAAAGCAATGGCCAAATTCAGGCCCAGTTAACAGTAAAATATCAGGGGAAGTAAAAAATAGAAAAACATCCCAATATGCGATCTCAAAACTGTTGTATCAATTTGTTTTTTAAAGAGATTGCATTTGTGGCAATCTTGATGGCACCCGGCAGTGAGTTCCACAGCCGTACAGAACTGGGATAAAAAAATGTAAGTGGCTGTCATATTTGATGCAGGTATGGTATAACACTGACCGCCACTCCTGGTGCTACTTTTATTCAATACTAGTTGTTCCATTGAATATCAATTACTTTAGCTCTGCCTTTGAAAAAGGTGTTAAGTTTAATAAAAGCTCTTCTCTCTTCTAAGGGTTTCCATTCTAATTTCCTCATGTTCTTCCTAGTATTCCCCTTTTCTCTGATGTGGTTCCCTGTTACGAACCGTGCTGCTCTCTTCTGAATCTTTTCAAGGTTATCAATGTCCTTTAGATGGTAAGGATCCCAAACTGAGCAACCATATTCCAGTACTGGTCTAACCAGTGTTTTGTAGCAGTCGTCTTTAACCTTTTGGGGGCAGTCATTGATATTCCTGTGTAAGAAAGCTAAGATGTTATTTGCTTTCTTACATACTAAATTGTAATGTTCTTTCCATTTGAGACGACTATCTATAATCACGCCTAAATATTTTGCAGCATTAGTTTCTTTAAGAATAGTATTATGGATAGAATAATCTGATCTAATTAGTGAGCGTTTTGTTACATATACGCAACACTTGGCACTTTTGAGGATGAAATTCCATTTTCCAAGTTCTTTCCCACTCTTGTAAAGCGTTTAGATCTTCTTGTAGAATGCGTGTATCATTCTTGCTTCTGATTGTTCTATATACTAAACTGTCATCTGCAAAAAGCCTTATAGTAGTTCCAGGAGAGAGATTTCTACTTATGTCATTTATATAAATTAAGAAAAACAAGGGCCCCAGAACAGTTCCCTGTGGTACACCTGACAAGACTGGTTTACAATGGGATGACGACCCTTCCACAACAACTTTCTGCGTTCTCCCAACGAGGAATGATCTAGCCCATTTTAGCAAAGAACCGCCAATGCCAATGTGTTCTAACTTAAGCAGCAGGCCCTCATGGTCAACCTTATCAAAGGCTTTAGAAAAATCTAATAAAATTGCATCTATTTGCTGTCTGTTGTTAAGACAGTTACTAAAATCATTGAGAGTTGTTATAAGTTGAGTCTCACAACTCCTTCGCTGTCTAAAACCATGCTGGGCGTTATTTAAGAAATCATATTTGTCAAAATGGTCCATTATGCTACTATATATTATGTGTTCAAGTAATTTAGCTGATATGGATGTAAGAGATACAGGTCTATAATTCTCTGCTGGGTCTGTCTCCAGCATAAAACAGACAGATGTTTTGGAGTGCATGAACACTGAGCCTGGAAGAAATGTGTCGTCTCGCACTGGACGGGTGATCAAAGGCCTATGAAACTGAACCTTTGATTAGTTTGAAATGTGGTTCAATATTTGACTTTCATTCAGTTGTTTAGATAATTGAATGCAGATGACTGTTATTATTATAGTCATTGATGAGATGTTTGCACCAAAGACTTAATATGTTGAAAAAAAAAAAACTTTTTAGATATGTCATGATGCTTTAACAAGAGACTTGGTTAGAAATGTGCTTAACCAAAGACTTGATGTGGTGTGGAAACAGGACTTACCAAGAGACTTGATATGGTGTGGAACCAAAGACTTGATGTACCAGACACTGCCTTGATATTCATTGAGTTCATTAACAAATAATATGAACTTGTAAGATGTGGAACTTGTAAGTTATTAGAAACATTCTTGTTGGAGTCTTAAGAAGACTCCAAGGTGGGGAGAATGTTGTGGATCGTGTGTGGCGCTATTTCAGTCTTATGATATGTGCTCGTGCATGCGTATGAATATATTTGTGCGCATGCGCAATAGTGTATTTAGAGCTCTCCCATATGAAAAGATTAAAAAGATTTAGCAACGGTAAATAGTTTTCCATGGTGGTTTGTTTTCGTTTTGGTGGAAGACGAAGTATTGTGTCTTCTGTTATGTTCAGTGTGTTTCGAACAGACATTTACCAGTACACAAGGGAAACAACTAGCCTCGAAATTGACCAACTGGGGTTCTGGTCTACAGTCACATATAAAGCACAAACTCTACACTGTGGTGGTCTGTCTTCTTCTTCTTCTTCTTCCTAAAATACTGGTTCACTCAAAAACGAGTAGGTCACCAGCGCGCATATTAAAAAATAAAACCTTTTTCTTTTTTTTCTTCTTTAAAAAAAAAAATTATTTCCCTCTTCATTATTTTCCTACTTTTCTGTAACGCACTCACAATCATCAGGTTGATTTTTGTGGTAATGTATGGGCTTGGAATCAGAAAGAGAGAGAAAGAGAGAGAGGGGGGGGGGGGGGCAGGGTAATCCAGCCAAGCAAGGTCGGTTAAAAGAAAGAAAAAGAAAACAAAAAAAAAAAAAAAAACCACGAATTATTAATTCCCCGCTTGGTCTTGGTGTCAACAAACTGCTGAAGGCCATGTCTTCCAGATCTGGTTAGAATGTCGTTGATACTAGAAGTGATGTAGTATTGATAATGTTTGTAATGATGAATGAATAAAAGCAGACAAAGGGTTTGACCAAGTAATTTCTTTTATTTCCATAAAGAGATGAAGCATGGTGAAGACAGTGCCTGAATTGACAAAATGAAATAGTGTAACTATTGGCTAACAAAATCAGTAGTATCAAACTGGTAAAGGGACAGTGTATTTACAGCATGGTAAATATGACATAATAGCAGATGTTTGACCAGTCATTTTGGGTTGGGATGGAAACGGAAGGGGTCATTTGGCCAGTTCATTCCAGAAGAAGGAAGTGTTGTGTCCTTCGTGGAAGAGTGAAGAAATGAATCTTCACTTCTGAACATGAAAGCTAGCCAGGTCTCGTTTAAACTATGCAACTCATCGTTCAGCAAAAATCCAGAGTTAGAGTCCAGATATCATGAAGTTATCTCTGATATGTTGATGGATGGTATTGTTGAAGAAGCTCCTGAGGATGAGGTTGTATGTTCAAACCCTGTGTTTTATTTGCCACATCGTCCAGTAGTTAAAGAGTCTAGTCTAACTACAAAGGTGCGCCCTGTTTTTGATGCTTCCATGAAAGGTTTGAATGGAGTATCTTTGAATGACTGTATGAACACTGGTCCTAACTTGTTTCCAGATTTGCCAGGAATTTTTTGCGGTTCAGGCGTTGGAAGGTTGCTCTGACTGCAGATATAGTAAAAGCATTCCTGCAGATTCAAATGTGTGCTAAGGATCAAAATGTTCACAGATTCCTTTGGAATGACAAAGGTTCCATCAGAATGATGAGATTTGTTCGTGTGCCATTTGGAAACAAAAGTAGTCCTTTTCTTCTGAATGCTTCTGTGAAACATCATTTATCCCAGTATCTATCATCTTGTGTGAAAAATGAGCTATTAGAAAATTTGTACATGGATGATTGGCTGTCTGGTTGTGACAATGATTCTGAAGCCTGTGAGATGGTTCAGCAAGCTGATCAGATAATGGGTCAGGCCAAAATGCCACTGGCAAAGTGGGTTTCAAACAGTGAAAAGTTGGTGATTTGTTGTGTAGGGAGTTTCAAGATAGACTGTTGAAACAGAATCTTTCAAGGTCCTGGGAATGCGTTGGTTACCTTCTGAGGATTGTTTTTCCTTTGATGGCCTAGAAGTTTCAAAGGACTTATGTGTCACTAAAAGAGTTGTACTGAGTCTCATTTCAAGGCTCTTTGACCCTTTGGGTTTTCTCATTCCTTTCACCATGAAAGCCAAATGTTTGTTCCAACAACTTTGGAGGTTTGGATTGCCTTGGGATCAAGTTTTGCCAGAAGAGTTGAAAGACAGGTTCTTACACTGGGTCAAGGGCCTGGAACTTTTGAAACAGTGGAGAATTCCTCGCAGTTACACTAGTGAGACCCTTTGGAAAGATGTATCTGAATTTCAATTGCAGGCCTTTGGTGATGCTTCACAGTGTGCTTATTGGAGCTTGTGTTTACCTTCAGGTGAAAAGCCATGAAGGCACTTGGAGTTCTTCCCTAGTCATGGCTCGGGCAAAGGTATCCCCCTTGAAGAGGATCAGTTTGCCACTACTGGAATTATTGGGAGCCCTACTGTGTGCAAGATGGTGGTGTATGTGAGACAGGCATTAAAGTTGCCAGAGGATGTGCCCTGTAACTGTTGGGACAGATTCAGCTGTTGTTTTGGCCTGGATTCAGAGTGATCCTTGCAGGTGGAAGCCCTTGTTGGCAATAGGGTTGCTGAGATTCAGGATCTCTCAGTCCAACACAGTGGCATCATTGTCCTGGCAAAAACAACCCTGCAGACTTAGTCACTCATGGTTTTCAGCAGAGGAACTGTTGAATTCTCAGTTTTGGCTGAAAGGTCCTGACTTTCTGACAACCAGTGCTGATTGTGTCTTCATCCATAATGCTGCAAATTTGGATGATGGAGAAAAGGAGAGAGATGAGCTAACAGTCTCTGATATGGTTTGTTCTGAACAATGTAAAAAGTCATGTGAAATTCAGCGAACACTGATAAATGTGGCCATGGATGAAATGCAGTCGTCAGTGTTGAACAAGTTAAAACGTGACTTGAATTTGCATGACATTGATATTGAACGTTGGAGCAGTTTGACTCGAGCTATGAGAGTGACAGGCTGGGTTCTTCGGTTTCTGTTCAACATCCGATCTTCCAAAGAGATGAGAAGAGAGGGTGATCTGCAATACACCGAGCTTTGTGATGCAAAGTTAAAACTTCTGAGGCTGTTCAAGAAAGGGGCATTTCTGAGGAACTGAAAGCACTGGGGAAAGGGACAAAAGAGTTCCTTGTAGTTCTTCCATCTATAAGTTGTCTCCTTTTGTTGGGAAGGATGGTTTACTTCGGGTTCAGGGACAGGCTTCAGTTCTCAGGCTTACCATATGAAGCTCGACATCCAGTTATTGTACCAAAGGGTCATTTTGCTCTTCTTTTGGCGCGTCATGTACACTGTGCTTTGAAAACATGTGGGGGTGAACTGCATGCTCACAGAGCTCAGAAATCAGTATTGGATTGTGGGTGCAAGGCGTATCTGTAAAAGAGTGAAACATGAGTGCATTTCATGTCAGCGTTTAGATGCTCCTCCTGGTTATCAAACCATGGCACCACTACCTGAGCTTAGAGTGAAAGAAGCCCCCCCTTTCTCTGTGACAGGAATTGACCATGGAGGACCATTGTTTTGTTGTGATCTCCCTGGAAAGAAGTTTTATGTTCTTCTCTTCACTGTGCTGTGATGAGAGCAGTTCACTTAGAGTTGGTTTATTCTCTGTCTAGTGAAACAACTGTCATGGCTTTGCGTCGTTTCTTTGCACGTCGAGGCATGCCTTCGATACTCATGTCAGACAATGCAAAGGGGTTTTTTGGCTGCCAGAGAACATTTGAGGAGAATTTGGGGTCCAGATGCTCCTGATTGGAAATGTATTCCACCTCGTGCTCCATGGTTGGGAGGATGGTGGGAAAGGCTTATAGCCTCCATGAAGTCGGCCTTGAAAAGGTCAGTAGGCAAAAGGTTTCTTACAGGCTGGAATTAGAAACCCTTCTACATGAAGTTGAAGCTTGCCTTAATTCAAGACCTTTGACGTTTGTTGGAGACGAGTTAGATTCAGGGGCCCCCTTGACTCCTTCTCATTTTCTTTTGGGTAAATCTCCTCATCACAAACTAGTTGTGGATACAAGAGATGTTGTTGTTCAATCCCAGATCTAGTCGAACGACAAGATATTCGTCAACAACTCCTGGACAAGTTTTGGTTTTGTTGGACCAATGACTATATTCGCAATCTTCCTCCTTGTAAAGGTGGTCCAGTCAGTAGAAAAGGAGTGAAAGTTGGTTCTGTTGTTTTGGTTAGGGTGTAGGGATGTAGCAGACTGGATTGGCCTCTGGGTGTTTGTACAGAAAGTGCATCCAGGCGTGATGGGTTAGTGAGAGCAGTGGATGTCAAAACTGCAAAAGGAGTTTTGACAAGACCCATCCAAAAATTTAGTGATTTTGAATTTAGTGAGACTGTAAGTGAGCCCCCCCCAGCCTTTGAACAGACCAACACTGAAATCAGTGCCAGTCATTCTGAGTCAGACACACCAACCTGTGAACAGACAATTTGCGAAAGCAGTGCCAGTCTTCTTCTTCTTCTTCTTCCTAATACGGTTCATCAAAATGAGTAGGTCACCAGCGGCATGTTTAAAAGTAAATAAAATAACATAAAAATAGTGCGACTCAGACTGTTGGCCCCTGGAGCAAATTTGGGAAAGGGGTGCACTGATATTCAAGAAGTTAAAACAATGGCCAAATTCAGGCCCGTTTACATAAAATATCAGGGGAAGTAAAAAATAGAAAACATCAATATGCAGATCTCAAAACTGTTTATCAATTTGTTTTAAAAGAGATTGCATTTGTGGCAATCTTGATGCACCCGGCAGTGAGTTCCACGCCGTACAGAACTGGGATAAAAATGGTGGCTGTCAATATTTGATGCAGGTTGGTATAACACTGACGCCACTCTGGTGCACTTTATTTATACAGTTGTTCTGGAATACAATTACTTTAGCTCTGCTTTGAAAAAGGTGTTAAGTTAATAAAAGCTCTTCTCTCTTCTAGGGTTTCCATTCTAATTTCCTCATTTCTCTAGTATTCCCCTTTCTCTGATGGGTTCCCTGTTTCGAACCGTGTGCTTCTTCTGAATCTTTTCAGGTTATTCATGTCCTTAGATGGTAAGGATCCAAACTGAGGCACCATATTCCGTATCGTTAACCGTGTTTTTGTAGCAGTTCTTTAACCTTTTGGGGGCAGTCATTGATATTCCTGTGTAGAAAGCTAAGATGTTATTTGCTTTCTTCATACTAATTGTAATGTTCTTTCCATTTGAGAGACTATCTATAATCACGCCTAAATATTTTGCAGCTTAGTTTTTCTTAAGAATATAGTATTATGGATAGAATATTGCTGATCTAATTAGTTAGCGTTGTGGTTTCATATACGCAACATGCATTTGAGGATGAAAATCCATTTTCCAAGTTCTTTCCCATCTTGTAAAGCGTTTAGTCCTTCTTGTAGAATGCGTGTATCATTCTTGGTTCTGTTTGTTCTATAATACTAAACTGTCATCTGCAAAAAGCCTTATAGTAGTTCCAGGAGAGGAGATTTTACTTATGTCATTTATATATAAATTAAGAAAAACAAGGGCCCAGAAACAGTTCCTGTGGTACAACTGACAATGACTGGTTTACAATGGGATGACGACCCTTCCACAACAACTTTCTGCGTTCTCCCACGAGGAATGATCTAGCCCATTTTAGCAAAGACCGCCAATGCCAATGTGTTCTAACTTAAGCAGCAGGCCCTCATGGTCAACTTATCAAAGGCTTTAGAAAAATCTATAAAATTGCATCTATTTGCTGTCTGTTGTTAAGACAGTTACTAAAATCATTGAGAGTTGTTATAAGTTGAGTCTCACAACTCCTTCGCTGTCTACAAACCATGCTGGGCGTTATTTAAGAAATCTTTTGTCAAAATGGTCATTATGCTACTATATATATGTGTTCAAGTAATTTAGCTGATATGGATGTAAGAGATGACAGGTCTATAATTCTCTGCTGGGTCTGTCTCCAGCATAAATACAGACAGATGTTTTGGAAAAATGCATGAACACTGAGATGGAAGAAATGTGTCTCTCGCACTGGACGGGTGATCAAAAGGCCTATGAAACTGAACCTTTGATTAGTTTGAAATGTGGTTCAAATATTTGACTTTCATTCAGTTGTTTAGATAATTGAATGCAGAGATGACTGTTAATTATTATAGTCATTGATGAGATGTTTGCACCAAAGACTTAATAGTGTTGAAAAAAAAAAAAACTTTATTAGATATGTCATGATGCGTTAACAAGAGCTTGGTTAGAAATGGTTGCTTAACCAAAGACTTGATGTGGTGGTGGAAACAGGACTTACCAAGAGAATTGATATGGTGTGGAACCAAAGACTTGATGTACAGACACTGCCTTGATATTCATTGATTCATTTAAACATAATAATATGAACTTGAAGATGTGGAACTTGTAAGTTATTTAGAAACATTCTTGTTGGAGTCTTAAGAAGACTCCAAGGTGGGGAGAATGTTGTGGATCGTGTGTCGGCGCTATTTCAGTCTTATGATATGTCTCGTGCTTGCGTAGAATATTTTGTGCGCATGCGAACAATAGTGTATTTTGAGCTCTCCATATAGAAAAAGATTAAAAAGATTTAGAACGGTAAATAGTTTTCCATGGTGGTTTGTTTTCGTTTGGTGGAAGACGAAGAAATTGTGTCTTCTGTTATGTTCAGTGTGTTTCGAACAGACATTTAACCAGTACACAAGGGAAACAACTAGCCTCGAAATTGACACACTGGGGTTCTGGTTACAGTCACATATTAAGCACAAACTTACCACTGTGGTGGTCTGTCTTCTTCTCTTCTTCTTCCTAAAATACTGGTTCACTCAAAAACGAGTAGGTCACCAGCGCGCATATTAAAAAATAAAACCTTTTTCTTTTTTTTCTTCTTTAAAAAAAAAAAAAAATTATTTCCCTCTTCATTATTTTCCTACTTTTTCTGTAACGCACTCACAATCATCAGGTTGATTTTTGTGGTATGTATGGGCTTGGAATCAGAAAGAGAGAGAAAGAGAGGAGGGGGGGGGGGCAGGGTAATCCAGCCAAGCAAGGTCGGTTAAAAGAAAGAAAAAGGAAAACAAAAAAAAAAAAAAAACCACCGAATTATTAATTCCCCGCCTTGGTCTTGGTGTCAACAAACTGCTGAAGGCCATGTCTTCCAGATCTGGTTAGAATGTCGTTGATACTAGAAGTGATGTAGTATTGATAATGTTTTGTAATGATGAATGAATAAAGCAGACAAAGGGTTTGACCAAGTAATTTCTTTTATTTCCATAAAGAGAATGAAGCATGGTGAAGACAGTGCCTGAATTGACAAAATGAAATAGTGTAACTATTATGGCTACAAAATCAGTAGTTATCAAACTGGTAAAGGGAACAGTGTATTTACAGCATGGTAAATATGACATGAAATAGCAGATGGTTTGACCAGTCAGCGATATTAATGATAAAGCCATTCTCATCCTATGTAGCCTTGTGTTGACTATGTGTAAGTCACAAACACAAATCTCATCTATAGTGGGCTGAGTTTCAGTAAAGAGAGATGTATGCAGTTCTGGTTTCTTGTGATGCAGGCAACCACTGACCAGGTACTCCAGAAGCTTATAATTAGGGATTTTTTTTTCCTTTTTTACAAAAGAAAAACAAAAAGATAAAAATTTTGACCACCAACACTGAAACTCTTCTTTGATCAAACAGCAATCATTTACTCCCTTAATAGACATGTGCCAGGCAACATTTCCTTACCCAATAAACATTCATCTGGCAGTGATTTACTGCCATAATGAGCATGAGTCTGGCAATCATTTACTACCCCAATAAACACGTGCCTGGCAATTTTGTACTCCCCAATAAACACACATCTTGCAATCATTTACTACCAATAAAAACGTTCCTGGCAATGATTTACTCCCCCAATAAACACACATCTTGCAATCATTTACTACTCCCCAAAACACGTGCCTGGCAATCATTTACTTCCCCAACAAACACGCATCTTGCAATCATTAGTTTTTACTCCCCAATTGTAGTCGGGTGCTAACAGTGTATATATTGTAGCCGGGTGCTAACAGTGTATATATATTTCTTTTGGTTACCTTTCGTGGATGAAAATGTTTGTTCGAGAGTTATATCTTCCCCTTTACCTCCCTTGGTCGAATCTCTTTTTTTTTTTTGGTGTAAATTCTTTAAATCATGTATACCTCAGAACCTACATAGTTGTATGTACGTCGCTGAAGTCACAAAAATTAATGTATTTTATTCATTACAACTGTATTACTGGGCTGAGAAGCCCAAATTTTCTCTAA
>JAFLJL010015399.1:37500-40000 GCA_018398815.1 Conus ventricosus
CACTCACGAACATATTTTACCTTGGAAATTAAAAAAAAAGAAAGGAAGAAAAAAGAAAGAAAGAAAAGAAATGTAGCCTTACTAGCATTAGTCATTCAGTTTCGCCTTGTTGTTGTTGTTGTTGTTGTTGTTGTGGTTGTGGTTGTGGTTGCTAATGTTGTTGTTGTTGCTTTTGTTACTGATTACGTTATGTTCCGACTGGTTGCAGCCTCTTGTACTGGTTTGTTGTTTTAGGTTTGGTTTAGAGGAGAAAGAGGAAATATTTCCTTGTTTTAAGCATTTTTTTTTTCGCGCGCGCGCGTGTATGTATGTGCGAGGGGAGGGTGGTGGTGGGGTTGTGGTCGGGGGGGGGGGGGGGGGGGGGGGGGGGTGGGGGGGGGGGTCAACAGACTCGCAGCGCTGAGCAAGACTGACGTCATATTCTGACGGCACTGTGTTGCGCGAAGCAAACGACCAATGGCGTTCAGCCGTGAGATGACAACCCTCCCAGCGACATCCGTCAGCAATATAGTGGGTTGGGGTCCCCTGCTTTACTCCTCATTTCATCGGGTGTTGGGCGGCACAGATTTCCTTCCTCGCACTACGAGTGACGACGGGACTAGCCTGTGTCGCCGGGGGACGGCTCTCGAGGCGGCGTGACACTTGGCGACGAGGCGCTGCCACTCTGCGAACTACCCAGTGGCCTGCACATCCTAGCAGGGCTCTCCCTTTGGGGGGGGGAGGGTGGGTATGTTCCTCATTGGGCGCAGAGTGGGCATGGACCTATACGTGCAGCGGCTCGGCGACTTGTGCCTCGTACGTCTCCTGAGTCGGCCTCACGCGGCACAGGACAGTCGCCACTCAGCATGAAGACGGGCCGCCCGGTTGGTGGCATCCGGCATTCCTGCTGGTCGGTGGCAGAGACCAGCAGAAGGCACCCAGGTGGCAGATGGGTGTAGGGCGGCACAGATTTCCTTCCTCGCACTACGAGTGACGACGGGACTAGCCTGTGTCGCCGGGGGACGGCTCTCGAGGCGGCGTGACACTTGGCGACGAGGCGCTGCCACACTGCGAACTACCCAGTGGCCTGCACATCTAGCGGGGCTCTCCCTTTGGGGGGGGGGGGGTGGAATTGAACCTCACTTGGGCGCAGAGTGGGCCTGGACCTATGAGCAGCGGCTCGGCGACTTGTGCCTCGTGCGTCTCCTGAGTCGGCCTCACGGCCAGGACCGTCGCCACTCAGCATGAAGACGGCCGCCCGGTGGCCCGACGATGGGCCTTGGAAACAACCGCAGCTGAACTATCTTCAGACGACCCGCTTTGCGGTCCCAATGACTACTTATATCTAAAGCAAAAATACATGTCCCAATATGTCCTGTTTGCACAGGCTGGGAGGACGTTAAGCAGAACCATCCTGCTTTACTCCACACTTTTTAAACATCATGCTTTATGATTTTAATAAAATCCCTTTTTGACAACTGTAAACACGACCATGTATGCCGATGACATTGCCATTTGGTCAGAAGTGGGAAAAGGGCCTAAGTACAATAATGCCCTCAAAACCCACCAGAGAAATACTGACCTGGTCACGGCATATATGAGTTTTTAACGGTTTTGTCTTATCACCAAAAAAATCAGTTTTTATTGTGTTTAGTTTGCACCAAAGTCCCAGATTTACATGTTTTTATTTATGATACTCCCAAATAGCCCGATCTACCAAAGTTAAATTCCTGGGGGTAATTTTAACGCAAAAACTTACATGGGTGAACATATTGAACATTTAGTCAAAAAGGGCCACCCCAGCATTAAATTTTATTAAGGTCCTGGCGTGTGAAAGGTGGGCCAGGGATTATAAATTTTTAACATATATCGTACAGGCCCTGGTCAGGTCTCGCCTGACATACGGCCTGGAAGTATATTTTACCGCCCCCAAGAGTTTAATTAAAAAATTAGAAGTAATAGAAAGCAGAGGGGTTAAAAATCGCTCTGGGTCTACCTCTCTATGCTGTCAACAACTTCTTTACAGGGACATTGGCTGGCTACCGCTTCGCCATGTCATAAAAAATTAGATGCGCTCAATCAGTGGTTCGCACCAATGCGAGCACCAATCTTACAGACACTGAATTTTTTAACACTTTCACCAACGAACAGCTTAAATTTAAAATGGAAAAAATAGAAAAACAAACCCCTCGCATTTTAATAAGGTTAGACAAATTATGGATACCACCAAGAAATATTTCAAGCAGCAGAAATCTCACCCTATCACACAGTTAAACATCCTTCCCACTCCCCTGCCTTGTGGATGATGGAGGAAGCAAAAATCGACATGGACCTCCACTCCATAAGTAAAAAAGAACAACCTAACATTATAGCATGTAAAGCTAAGAAAAAATCTCTCTGTTACAAAATCATCTCCATAATATACAGACGGGTCTAAGGTAAGTAAAAATGAAATTGGCTGTGCTTTCGTGATCCCTCTTTGAAAATTCAGAAAAACTTTATTTTAAACAAAGGCATTTCA
>JAFLJL010015399.1:45000-99840 GCA_018398815.1 Conus ventricosus
GAAAAACAATTTATTTAACAGCTCTCCAGTATTCAGTCTGAGCTAATATCACAAGTATAAATGTCTGCAACTGTTGTTATTCAGAAATTGAACCCTGCATATTATCTTTTTACTCATTATTTCGTATGTATGTACTATTTTCCATTTTCATTGGATCAATCTTTTATTTTTTTAAAAATCACATCTAAACTAGCACATGCTCTGTCTTATTCTTTTCTTTAATTGATCATCGAATTACTCCTGTGACCTTTGTCAGTCGTGTAAATAGTTGGCATAGACTATATTGTGTTTTTTGCTTCTCATACTTTCTTCATCTTCTTCTTCTTCTTCTTCCTTGCTAACTTGTTACATATATAGACAATTTACTTTTCTGCACTATTGTTGTGAATTTTTGTTTCGCCTCAGGGCTGAGTATAAAAAAGCACGCTTGTTTGCTTATCTCATATCCCTGAAATAACAAAATTTCGTTCGTTCGCTCTCTCTCTCTCTCTCTTGGGTCAAGGTTAATGTGTAGGGTAGGCCTGATTTCATCCATCCTAACCCCCACCCCACCACCCCCTCTGTCAGAAAAGAAACACAAAGCAAACAAAAAAGTGGAGCAGTGTTGTCGTGTGACTCTGTACAACAGATCTATAAGTAGCATTGTCACAGAGCATGTCATGTCATGTCATGTCACGTATTTGGTATGAGAATCAGCGTTCATCTGCACACAGTTTGACATGTTGTTTTTGTGTTGATGTTGTTTGCTTTTGTTGTTTGCTAACCCCCACCCCACCCCCCACCCCCTCTGTCACGGCCCTCCCTGTCCCTTCCCTCCCTCCAACATAATGCATACACTGATCACTTGACGTTCTGTGTTGTTCTGATCCTCTGTTAACAAACTGGTGTCTGTTACCTCCCTCCCTTTCTACCCCCCCCGCCCCCCCCCCCCCCCCCCGCCCCTATCCCACACACGCACGCACAGATAAACAAGGTCGACATGTGAGAGAGGGCATGTTTGCATGGAACTGTTCGATCAAGATTTCTTGACTGGCGGTAGCCCTTGTGCAGGTTGTTGTTGTTGTTGTTTCAGTTTGATCTAGAGGAAATCTTTCGTTCCTTTAAGCATTGTGTTGATCAGCTTTTTTGCAAAAAAAAGCACTGAAACAAATTTTTTTTAAAAGCCCGAAGACCCTCCCCCCCCCCCCCCCCCTCCCACCCCAATCGGAACGAAAACGGGCCTTGACATTGCTTTTTGGGTTGTGAACATGGGTCCCGATCTCAGCCAATCTTTTCAAAGCTGGGGTCGGGGCTTTTGCTAAAATTAAAACAGAAAAAAAGAAAAAAAAAGGGAAAAAAACCCCAACCAACGCCCAAAACAAAAAACACAAAAAATTTTAAAACGAAACTTTAAACAATGAATATAAAAATTTTAAAAACGAAAACCCGGACGAATAGGGTTTTTAAAAAAACCTTTTTACCTTTTGAATGTGGGTGTCCCCAAAACCCCAGGGACGCACAAAAAAAGGGAAAAAATATCTCGAAAACCCCTTTTTGTTTTCGCCTCGAAATTTTAAGAGTTCCTCAAAAACCCTTTAAAGTCTTTAAAGCTCAAAAAAATTTTTTAAAGTGTTTTAAAATATTTAATGACTTAATTGGTGCTTCGTTTAAACTAGGGGGAAAACCCCCCCCGGCAGGGGTGCGGGTTAAAACCCTTTTTTTTTAAAAAGATTTAAAGACTCCTCAACCCCTATCCAAGCGAAACGGGGTAGTAAACACCAGGCGCGCAGAGAAGGCAGGGAAAGTTTCTGTGCCGACCCCTTTCACCGCACCGTTCGGGCTTGGGGGGTTGTCATTCCCGTGGCACCGTCTGCTCAGCTGCCCAACAAAACCACACAGGGGGGCAGCAGAAAAGGGAAAAGGAGAGAGAGAGAAAGAGGCATTTCGCTTCCACCCAACACTGTAAGGGCGCAGCAACTATGCGTAAAATTTTTCAATTTTGTTTTTGAAAACCAAAACCAAAAAAAAGGTAAGGGTTGTTTAACGTTTAATATGGTGTAAAAAAAAAATAAATAGATAAATAGAAAAAAAAAGGGAAAAAAATAGATGCTAAAAAACCCCCTGCTATAAAGTGTTCATTCTGTCGTCTGAACCGATGTTTAACGTCAAAAAACCCCCCGCGAAACGTGTACTGAAACAGAAGCCGTTTATCGACCCTTTTATTATCTTTAAAAGTTTTAAAGTTTTGGGGTTTTTCTTTTTCCCTCCAAAAGTTAGTTTCTCCCGGTGCCTGCTTGATGCCCCCTTTGGTTTAAATGGTTAAATACTTCTACAAAAGGGGGAAAAGGGGGGGCACCTGAAATAAAAATCCCCCCCCTCTCATTTTGTACACCAAACAGAAATTAATTAGAAAAATTTGTGTGCGTATGTGTTTGTGTGTGTTTTTTGGTGCGCCCCAAACACATTTTTTGTGTTTTGTAAACTTTAAAATACTTGTAGCTTTATTGATATATGTGTGTTTTGGTGTGTGTGTTTTATTTTCCCAAGTTAGAAAATTGAAAAAAAAGGTTAGGGAATAAACAAAAAAATGGAAAAGAAACTTGGGAAAGTTTGAAATCTTTTTGCTTATTGAGTCGAGCAACACTTGAAACTTTGTTAAAAATAGATTTTGATGTTTTCTGATTTTGGGGGTCCCCCTTTGCTTAAAAATTGACTTTTCTATTCCGGGAAAAAACATCCCACAAACCCCCCAGGGCCCACGACCCAATCTTTTTGTGGCTATCACCCCCCAGCCCATGGAATCGACCCGGGAAAAATTGCCTCTGTGTGGGGTTTTTGGCGTGCTTTGCGTGCGTTGTGTGTGTGTGCGCTTGCGAGTGTGGTGCGCAGATTTGTGGGGTGAAAAAAGGGAGAAAGACAGCCCAAAAACCAGCAGAGAGAAAGAAAGACATACAGACAAAAGGCGGGAAAAGGAAGATAATGTTTTATGTGCCAAATGAAAGGCCTGAGAACAAGGGTTACCCCCGGGGCCTTTAAAACCAAATAAAAGCCCAGAAAGATGAAAAAAACCAAAATTTTAAAAAAAAAAAACTTCTCCCCCTTCTAAACCCACCACGCAACATACACACATGCGGGGGATTATGTGCACTCATACTAAACCGACACAAAGACCCAAATAAAAACCCTTTATCAATGAAAAACATTTATTGACGGGTTTCCCACACGGCACATGGAAAAAGCAGAAAAAAAAGCCCATGCACACGTGCAACAAATGGGGGGACTTCATTTGCAAAGAACCCCATATGGGGAAGGGTGTCCTGTGTTAAATCCAAGTTGTCCCCCAGCAGGAATGATGGGGGCCCTAAACTTTGATCATCTTCGGGTTTTTGCACTAGGCACTGGGGCCAAGGTTTTCACAAAAAAGTGCATTTGGGGAAATTTTTACATAAATTAAAGGCAAAGTCTTACCATTTTCTGTCACCCCTCTCTCCCCCCCCAAACCCCCTTCCAAAATTTGGACTAAAAACCGGGAAGCCCCTTTTGTTGAACAAAATTAATCTTTTTTCCCCTTCGCACCCCATTACCCCCCAGCAAATTTTTCCTTCATGTGTACAAAATTTTCCCTAAAACTTTTATCATCATCATGTTTCAGTGTGTATAATTCAATGCATCCACAGGGTTTTTGTGTTTGACAATCAGGAACCTAGTGGGATATAAACAGATATGCGAGTTGGTTTTGGGGGAACTTCCCAGTACTTCGGGACAGCCCAAGAGAGAGAGAGAGAGAGGAAAAGAGAGGGAGAGAAGACAGACAGAGAGAGGAAAAGAGGGGGAGAAAGAGAGAGGGGAGAGAGGGGGGAGAGAGGGGAGAGAGGGGGCATGTATAATGTATGTATGTATAAATGTTTTAAACTGGTGCCCCGTTTGCACTTCAGTGACCGGGCCCCCCTGTCGTTTTTGGCCCAGGTCCTTCTTGGTGACGGGTAACCCTGAAACACCCCCAGTGTGGGCCGGGTAGTGACACGCATGCAAAAAAATGCATACACAAAGCACCCCATTTCAGTCTTTTATGTTTGCATAAAAATTATACAGCAAAGTTGTGTTGTCATGAGAAAATTCTTTAAAAACAGTTGTATATAGACCAGTCAACAAATCCCTTTTTTCCCCTTTCCCTTTTTAACATTGTCTGCCAATACTTTACTTTTAAAAAAAAAAGTTAAAAAAGTTTTATGCATGTGAAGGGCAACATATCCTGACAAAAGTTTTATCTTTGCTTTTCCCGGGTCGTTTGTTTTGGGCATCAATCCCCCCGGCATAAAGGTGGGTTGCAGGAAAGCGTTGCGCACGGCCCCGCACCCCCTTTCGGGGTAAAACGGGGTGTGCTTCCCCCCCGTTTTGATTTTTGCAACATACTAAAAAAAGGAAAAATGCATTCTTTAAGAAAAAAATGGGAAAATTTAAAAGGAAACTGTGTTGCAGAAATGTGTGACGTGAATGACATTTTTTAAAAGGTATGTTCCCTTTTTTTTTACATATTTTAATGAAAAAAATTTTTTAAAAACATTTCCTGGGTTGCTTCTTTTTTTCCCAATCATCAAATGAATTTTTTTGATTCTTTAACATCCCATTTTGTCACTTGAAAATGTCATTCGGGTTGAATTTCTATGTTAGAACCTTGATGCTTTGTTTTTTGTCCCCGGAAAAAATTTCAAGCTTTTTTTCTGGGTCTTTTGCCCTGTATGTAAAACAGACAGGGTTGACCCCTACACCCAACATAAATTTTTTATTCATATTTTTTTTCAATTACTTTGAGTCTTCTTGGCCATGTCGTTATTTTTTTGTACATAAAAAAAAAATTATTACTGAATAAATGATATGTAAACATTTTAAAAAATTGTTATTTTTTCTAAAATCCCCTCTCTCTCTTTTTTCTCTTTTCCCCTCTTTTCTGCCCTTCTCTTTCCCTATGTCGTCTCTTTCTGCTTCTCTACGTCTCTTCTATTCTATCGTCTGTATTCATTCCTCTGTTCTCGTTTCTGTTTCTCTTCTCCCTTCTGCATCTCCCCTCTGTGTGTTTTGTGTTGTGTGTGTGTGTGGTGTGTGTGTGTGTGAAACCAAAGATAAAAAAAAATTCCCTTACCTTGAGGTCCCCCCACAGAGCCCTTTTCCCACCTCCTTTTGTTTCCCCCCACATAAAACCAGGATGTGGGAAAGACCCTGGGCAAAGTAATCTGAAACAAAGGTCAACATTTTCATTCAATCATATTGTTTTTCCCAAACCCTTCCATATAAAATTTTCAGAAATAATGCAGTATCAACTTGAAAAGTTTACTTTTTCCCCCTTTTAATTCTCCCTTCTTTATAGCTAGTTCTAAAAAATAACAATACAAAAAGACAAACCCCGTTTTTGTTTTCCCATACTGGGGGTAAGGGAAATAATAGAAAAAAAAACAACACTAAAGGCTAAGCACACACACACAAAAACGTATGCATGCAATAAAACACACATCCCACACTTTCAGATGCACAAAAACACACACAAAATTCCGACCATGACGGGCAAATATTCCACACAAAACAACACACACACACACACAATCACACAGTTGCACAAACCCCAAACCCCCCCCCAAAAACCCCCACCCCACACACACACCCACCCAAAACCCACGCCCGCCAGAGGGGACCTTTACACCTGCAAATATTCCACACAAAACACCCCCCCGCTAAAGTTTTAAACTTTCGCTCGTGCGAACACACACTCAGGGCATAAAGGAAAAGCAAATTAAACTTCAGTTGTCAACAAAATCGAGCGCTTGAAACGGGAATTTTGGGGGTGGTGGGGCATCATTTTACCCTTAAACCGATCAGGTCTGCGGTACAAAATTTTTGGGAAAAACCCTTTTCGCGGCTTTTTTTTATAACAATCACGGAGACCTCCAAAACACATAAGAACGTCCGTAGAAATTTCATTAGCAAGCTTCTTTTTAAAACTTTCCGTGAAAAAGGGAACGTTTCGGTGATTTTTCTTACCCCAACCCCTCAAAACTTTCCTTCAGCTCAACCCCAAAAAGCATCAGCTGCGCCAGGGTTGTCGGGTTTAAGCACTGGAACCGGTCCTAGCAGCAACTCCCCCTTTTCCCCGGGAAAAAGGCCCACCGCGGTGTTTGCCCCGGGCACAGGCCCCCCGCTTTTGCGGGTTTTATAACGAGTTGGGGGTACCACCCCCCCATAGAAAGGGATTTTCAAATGCCGGAAAAGGCCTTTGACGAAAAAGGGTGTGTTTTCCCCGGGGGATTTTTTCCCCCGTGTATTTCAAAGCTTTGATCCAAAAAAGGTTAAAGGTTTGTGCACGCGCGCGCGCGTGGTGTGTGTGTGTGGGTGTGGTGTGTGTGTGTGTTGCGATTTTGTTGTTGTCCTTCCTCGAAGATGACCAAAACTTCGACTATACGGGTTGTGGTGGTGTGTGTGAAAAAGATGGCTGATCAACCCAAATCATTGCTTTGAATAGCTGTTGCAGTGGGGGCAGGGAGACCTGGAGTGACCAGGTTTAAAAAGGTCTTTTTTGTTTCTTTTTTTCCCAAAAGCTAAATTTTTTGCTGCTGGCCTAACTCCCCCTCATGTAAATTGATATGAACCCACTTTATTTGCGTTTTTTTTGTTTTTTTTTCCTTTTTCTGCTACTCAGGCTGACCCCAGTTCGGGCCCGTATTCACGGGGGCCCAGATGCAAACAGCCTGGGGCGCCTCCTGCGGTCCATGAGGTACGGCAGCAGCCTGCCATTACCCTCTGACCCGGGGAACCCCCAGTCTGGTTCTTAGCGGCCGGGCCCTTTTTGTGGCCCCGGGATAGTGGGGAAAACCCGTTTCCCATCCCCCTTTTTCGGGTGGCCCGGAGCAATGAGAAATCGGGGGACGAAGGCCCTCAATAGGGGGACTGATGCGCGGGGAGGGTTGTGTCTCCAAAAGTGAACCCATTGGCCCGTTCTTCGCGCATCCAGGGGCATCAGACTGTACTTTGAGCCCCGGTGTGTGTTTTCATCGCGGTTCACTGCAAGTGGGGCATAGCAGTGGACCCCAAAGGGGCAGAGGTGGCAGCTCCCCTTTTGGGGGAAACACTGATGTGAAGATCAGTGTGGGGGGGTCGCAAAAACCAAAAACCCTTTCCACCCATGGGGTGACGGCGGGTCTACCCTGTGTGGGCCGGGGGGAGGGGCCCCGGGGAGACGTGGGCGATTGGCGAAGGAGCGCTGCCGGGACTGTGACAAACCGGGGCCGGGAATCCCGTGCCTGTTTTTTTGGGGACAGCAGGGGGGGCCCTTCCTTACGGGGTTTGGGGCTAAAAAATTTGGCCCTCTGGGCCCCGCAGTCAGCGAGTGCCCCCCAATTTTTAAAGGGGACTCGGCAGCGCTCCAGCGATTTCGCCCTCCCTCCCCCTTTTGAGGGGGCCCCCCGGAAACGGGACCATCGGGGACTCGAGAAAGAAAAGGGGGCCCCCCCAATTGGCCCTGAAGACAGCCTGAATTTTGGGGGGACGGGCAGGCAAACACACCCGACCCCCTTTCGTGGGGTAAACCCAAAAACCCTGAAATTGAACCAACGTTAAAGGGCCAATTTTCGATCAACTTGAACCAACATTAAAGAAGATAAAGCCCGAATTGGCCAATGTTAAAGGGAACACGACTATGAGGGAAAAAATGAAACGCCCCCCATTGAAACTCCCCATTTGCTGCCGGGCGACCGCAGTTCCCCACAAATAGGGCAACCACTTTCTGCGGGAAACCCCTTGTTTTAAAGGGGGCCTCAGGCCCAAACGGGGACTTAATATCACCCTCAATGCAATGAAAAGTGATTTCCCCCAAGTTTTCCCTTGAGTGTTCGTTTGAGAGTGCTCGGGGCGCCGAGTGCGGGGGAGAAGAGAGAGAGAGGGGAAGAGAGAGAGAGAGAGAGAGAGAAGAGAGGGGAGAGGGGAGAGAGGAGGGGAGAGAGAGGAGGGGAAAAAAGAAAGAGAGGGGAGAGAGAGAGAGAGAGAGGAGAGAGAGAGAGGGGAGAAGCCCCCCGGGTGTTTCCCGGGTTTTGAGTTTGTTATGGAAGGAAAATGCTAGCCCCAAAAGGGAAAACTGTGGAGGGGTCAGGAGGGTTTTTTTGGAAGCAAAGAATCTTAAAACCCTTTTTTGATCAATCAAAAATTAAAGGGGGGAAAAGGGGGTAAGTAAACCAAAGGGATGGGGTAATTTGACTGCCAGGCACTTTTTGATGGTGTAGAAAAACAATTCCCCGGAAACAACATGTTGTTTGGGTGAAAGTAATGATTGCCAGCCACTTGTTGTTTGAGGAAGTAAATATTGCCAGGCACAACATTTTTGATTGGTGTAGAAACGGGATTGCCAGGCACATGTTAAATTGGGTTTGTAGAAAAAATGATTGCCAGCCAAAATTGTTGGGTTTTGAGAAAATGTTTGCCAGCCAAAAGGTTGGGGATTGAGGTAGAAAATTTGATTGCCAGGCACGTTTTAACTGGGGTTGTAAATGATTGCCCAAAACATTTTATTGGGGGAGTAAATGATTCCCGGGCCCATTTGTTTATTGGGGGGAGTAAATGTTTCCCCAGAAGAAATTTTTTGGGGGTGTAAATAAATTTGCCAGGCATGTGTTTATTAGGGCATTTAAAGATTCCAGAGCGTTTTTTTTCAGGGGGTAAATGATTGCCGGCATGTTTTTAATTGAGGGGAATTTTTATTCCAAAGGTTTGTGTTTATTGAGGAAGTAAAGATTCCCCGGGACGTGTTTTTTAAAGGAAGTAAATGATTGAAAGACTCAGGTTGATTGGGGCAAAAATTCTTGCCGGTTTCGTTTGTAATGGGTAGTAAATGATTGCAAGAGCGTGTTTATTGGGGGAGAAAATTTAAATTGCCGGAAAGTTTTTATTGGGTAGTAAATGGTTGAAAGGGATGTTGTTTTTTGGGGGGAAGAAAAATTATTCCCAAGGCATTGTTTAGGGGTAGTAAATGATTGCAAAAAGTGTTTTTTGGGAGTAGTAAGATTGCCGCCCTCATTCATTGGGGCAGTAAATCATTGCCAGATGAATGTTTTTTGGGGAAGTAAAAAATTCCCTGGCACCTGCCCTATTGGGGGGAAAAATGATTGCGTTTAATAAAAGAAATTTTAAAGGTTTTTGGGGGCCAAAAATTTTTTTTCCTTTGTTTTTTTTTTTGTAAAAAAAAAAAAAATCCCTATTAAAAAGCTTTCTGGATTTCCTGGCATGGTTGCCTGAAACCCACAGCTATGGCTTGAAACGTCGTTTTCTCACTAATGGATTTGACTACCACAAAAAGGTTTTTTTATAAACTTTATTTTTTCATTTTTTTCTCAATGTTTTTTTTTAAAAGTTTCCAAAAATTTTGATCAAGGTGCCTTTAATCCAGCTGCTACTTTGTGATTCATGCTCAGAGACTGGGGTGGAGAATCCCAGTGTTTTTATTTTTACATCTGAGCCCCCTGAAGAGGCAATTAAAGTTTAAAAAATTGGGGAAAAATTTTTCATTTTGGTTTTTTTGGGAAATTTTTTGTCTATTTTTTACTGTTTCTCTCTCTTTTTTCCCTCTCTCTCCAAATTTTTAAACATAAATACATTTTCTCAATCAAAAAATCCCCTGTGTTTTTGATAGACTGCATGTATGTTTTATTATGTGCATGTGTTTATTTGACGGGAGAAAGGGTTTGGAAGACAAAAGGGGAATATTTGGGGTTGGAGCCCGACGGGACAGCACGGGGATGAAAACAGTTTTTTTTAAAAAAGAGGAGTTTGGGGGGGATTCCGGGGGTTCCCATGCCCCCCCCCCCCCCCCCCCCCCCCAGGGGGGTACATGGGCACACCCCGGCGGGGGGCAGGGGGGGCCCCCCCTGAAGCTGAAGAATATTTTTAAAAATTAAAAAAATAAGGCATCCCAAATCTTTAGAAATCATTTTCTTGCTTCAAAACCAACTCATTCAAATAAAACGCTTAAAACCCCCAAATGAAGACTGAGATGATGTGGAAAGAAACTATGTCAATTGAGAAAAACATTTAGTATGATAATCCTCAAAAACTTAGCTAAAGAAAATTTGAAAAAACATTTGCTTTGGGGCAAAAAAAAAGGCCGGTGGGTAAGTAAACCCAAGGGGTGGGAAATCAAACAAAAGAAAAACCCAATGTATGAAAACAAATGCGGGACTTCAAAAAACAAAATTTAGGAAAAATGATTATTTTAAAGCCCTTTTTAAAAAAAAAAACGGGAAGCTTTGGGCCCTTAGCCCCTTTGTCGGGAAACACTAAAACAAAAAAAAGAACTAAAAGAAAAAGGGGGACATAAAAAAAAATGATGTCACAACATACCCCCCCCCCCCAATTTCCCCCCTTACAACTAATCATATCCCCCCCCCCCCCCCCCCCCCCCCCCCCCCCCCCCCCCCCCCCCCTTGACAATTTGGGGGAGGGTGGGTTTTTTCTTTCGTTCTTCCTTTCCTTTTTTAAAAATTTTCTTTTTTTAGGGCGGGGGGGACCCTTTTTTGTGGTGTGTGTTGTGGGGGGTTTGGGGGACGGGGGGGGGGGGGGAGGGGGGGGAAGGTGGGGGTATGTGGGGGTTGGGGGGTGAGGGGGGGGTTTTTGGGGGGAAAGGGGGAGGAGAAAGGGGGAAGTATTTGGGAAGGGGGGGGAAGTTGGGGGCTGGGGAAAAAAGGTTTTCATGGGGGGGCTGTTAGCAGCACCTTAAAAAATGTAGCAAATTTTGCCTTAACCAGGGAAAAGTTTTTACAAAATTTACTTTTTGTGACACATTTTTTTTTTGATTTTCATTTGTTTTTTTATATTCTTTTTGCCCCCTTTTGACCTTTTTCCCTTGTTTTTAAAAACCTTTTCGAGGGGAAAAGTATTTTTGGGTGGGAAAAGGTAAAAAACTATCTTTGGAAATTAATCGTAGTTTGTTTGCTTCCCAATACTAAAAACATGCTCTTTTGGGGCTGAAAAGGGTGTGGGAAACACACACTTTTTCTTTTGGTGACTGGGACCCTCATGAAATCTCTGATTGCCACAAACCCAAACGACTCCCCAAAGTAGACACTTTTTTGGCAAGGCTCCCCAAAACCCAACTTAAAATTTCCCGCTGTCTTTGTCATGTTTTTTTTATTACTCCGCGATTTCTGCGGTCACCACGTCCTTCTGCTGCCCCTTTGGTCCTTTTAGTGGTTCACAACTTTTTTTTTTTGTTTCGTTTTGGTTTTTTATCACTGGCGGCAAACTCTCACTGTGAATCGGCCCCCATGATAAAAATGATACGGGAAGAAGCAAATGAGAAAACGCCGTTTAAGAACCTTTTTGACAAGAAAAATTCGCTGTTTCAGACCCAAATTTTTAGTCGTTTTGAGCTCAATTTTTTCGAATAATTTTTTTTGGGGAGACTTTTTTTTTCGGGCGGAGATGCGAAAAAATAACGGCGGAGACGCCGGGGGAAAAAGGGGAGGGGTTTTTAAACCCCGCAAAACCAACCCAAAAACCCGACAGAAAAATGAAAGTGGAAAAGATTTCATTGGTGATGATTTAAAAGAATAAATTTCCCGGTTTTTTTTAAGGGTGGATCATTCAAAAAGTTCCTGCACAAAATTAAAAAACAAACAAAAAAAAATTTACCAATTTTTTTTTTTATTTCATCAAAGTAATGATTTAAAGCAAAAAAACAAAAACAAATTCCCAAATCCCCAAAAATTCAAACGGGGGGACCACAATGTTGCAGTCAAAACAAAACTTCTGTTTGCACATGATCTGGAAAAAAAATTCTTGGGAATGAAATCAATTTCATATTTAAAAATTTTTCATGTTTTCAGACTTTATAATCAATTTCATATTTTCATTTTTGTTTACAAACCCTAA
Organism: Conus ventricosus; assembly: GCA_018398815.1. NCBI lineage: Eukaryota > Metazoa > Mollusca > Gastropoda > Neogastropoda > Conidae > Conus > Conus ventricosus. Next base: position 56,884 of record JAFLJL010015399.1, read on the forward strand.
CACATGTGTGAGTTATGCCCTGTGCAAGCGACCCACTCACGCACCCACCACACACCTTGCTCAAAGGGGTTCCCCGAAAAACATTTGGGCCCTTAAAAGCAAAGGCCAAATTTTGAAAAAGACTCTCTTTTTCCCCCCCAAATAATCTTTTTATACAGTTCCAATTTTTTCTTGCTTTTTGTAGAATGCTGTGTTTATGAAAAGCAAAAAATCTGCAGCCATGAAAGTAAAACCCAAAACAGGAAAAAGGGGAAATTTTTGGTTTAAAAATGGGGGGGGGGGGAAGGGGAGGGGGGGTTCATCTTCCCCGATGTTTTTAAAAACCCGAGGGGGGGGTGGGCCAAAAGACAGCCTCCTTTCCCACAGTTCACCCCAAGTCCCACTGTGCAACCCTCTTTTTTGCTCTTTCTAAGGTACATTCATCAGATGTTTTCCTTTTTGTGAGACCACCCCAAAAAAAAAAAAAAAAAAACATTGGGGGATTTTTGCTGAAAGCAGTAAAAATTTAAAAGCCTGGGCCTGAACAAGGAAAAAAGAAACCTGACCCACACACACTCTCCTATCTCTCTCCCTTTTAGGAATAAAACAGCCAATCCCCTCCCCTCCCTAACCTGGGGAGTGAAAAGGCAAAGACACAGAGACAGATGAGCAGCGCACTTACACTTAACCCCCCTGAAATTTTTGCAGAGCTTTTTTCATTACAGGGGGTTCGAATGAGACTATAAACTGAGGGTTTCCCTGTGTGAACGCACACGCAAAAAACTTTCACACAAGTAAAATCCCCTCACCCAGCTTTCGGGGTTTGGCCCAAGTTAAAGGATGAATGTTTTTTCACATACATGCACTTTCCCCCAAAAAATGGAGTAGGGGGCCTTAATGGGGGAATAAAGAAAAAAGGTTTATTTCCCCCCCAAAACTCCCTGCCGTTAAAAAAAAAAAAAACAAAACAAAAAAAAACTCCACTGGGCCCGTCTAAACAGGGAGGTTGGGCCCCCAGGGGGTATCAGCGCGGGACACAGAAAAAAAAGAAAGAAAGAAAGAAAACCAAATGTTTTCAACATGAAAAGTATCGATCTAAAAAAAAAAAAAAAAACATGCAGAGGCCTTACAAAGCATTTATCGAAAGAACACAACGTATCCTCCCTTTATCGGGCTTTAGTTAGACTGGGCCCCCTAGAAAGGGTTTCAAAACTTTACAAATCAAAAAAAACTCATGCAAACCAATATAAAATATAAAAGAAATTTTTTTATGCCATTCCTTATGATAAACTGACTAATACACAAACATTTCATGCTTTCAGAAACACAAATTTACGTTTTTACTCACAATCAGAACTCAAAGCAGATTATCTGTTTCTTAGTTTACCCCAATTTGAAATATTATAGAAATCAAATTATTTAAAAACAGACCACACACACACAAATTTCAGAAAAGCAGTTTTGGGGGAGGGGTTTGGGAGGGGGAATGGGTGGAGGGGGGGGTAAACAAAACACACCCCGAAGGGAGGGGGGAAAAAGAAGGGAAACAGACAGGGGGAGGCAGGAAAGGGGAAACAGGGTGGGAAAAAAATGGGCAAGGAAATGACAAGCAACGCGGGTTTAAACTTTTTCAAAAAACCCTAACTTGCGAAAAAGAAGGAGGGGTTTCTGTGAGGGGGTGGGGGGGGGGGTTTTGATGGGGAGGGAAGGGAGGGAACCCAAAGGGGCGGGGATCTCAATTCCCCGTTAACTTTCCCCCTTTATGTTAAAAAAGCCCGAGTTGTAAATCCAGGATTGACAGTTTTTTCTGCTAGGGAAAAAACATACTACATTTAAATAAAAAGACTTTTTGACAGGGGGGGGGAAATTTTTACTATGCTGAACCCCCCACTTTTGTTGCAGGTTTTGTATCAGGAAGCTGGGGGCCCCCACCCTGTAGTATGGCTCACGAGTTTAAAACCACAAAGGTGTATTTAAAAAGGGGTGGGCGTCCATGTCAAGTCAAAAATCCAACACGCATATGTCCCCACCCCCAAAGGTGTATCAAAGGGGCTGGGGAGTCCATGGTTCCCTGCAAAAATCCACCATGCCCCTATGTCACACCACAAAGGTGTAACAAAGGGCTGGGGCAGTCCACTGTCATGTCAACAATCCCCATGCACTATGTTTACCCAAAAAAGGTGTATCAAAAAGGGGTGGGGGAAATCCAATGTTTTGTCAAAAAAATCCACCATGCACTATTCACACCCCAAAGGTGTATCAAAGGGGGTGGGCAGTTTCCCTGTCATGTCAACAAACCACCATGCACTATGCACCCACAAAGGGTATCAAAGGGGGTGGGCAGTCCCCTGTCATGTCAACAATCCCCCATTGGGTCTAAAAGTCCCCAAACCACCCATGCACATTCACTGCAAGCTCACTAGGAAAAACCCGTTTTTTTTAACAAAAGATTTTGATCCATGTTCGACAGGGGACCTAAGAAAAAAGGGGAAAAGCCTAAAAAAATTTCCTGGGGGCGATCCAGCAGGTGGAATTTCACAAAAATCAAGTTTTGGGGGTAAATTTAAACCCCCTGGGGGTGAGTTTGATTTGGGGGATGAAAACCTTATTTAAACTTTTGATTATTTTAAATTTTGGTTACCCCTCCCTACCAAAAGGCCCCCCGGGTTTTCTTTATCTTTCTTTCATAAAACAAAACACACACACACACAACACACACCCACCCCCACACCCTCTCTTTTCTAAGCAAATTTTAAGAAAACTGGGCGTGGGGCCCTTTTGCACCCAAAAAAAAAACGAATTCGGGTTTAACCAGGAAATGTTAATGTTTAATGTTTTAGTTCAGTTTTTTGGGGATATCCCAAAGTTTTTAAAAGGGACACTTTCCCCAATGCCATTCCCCCCAGTTTCTGATATTTTTTTTAGGCTTTACAGGGACTAGGTTTTTCTTACTGATGTATTGTTTTGTTGGGTTTACCCGAAATATGTGGGTTTTTTTACTGAAAGTATTGTTTATTTTAGGGTTTTCAGTACTATTTTGGGTTTTTATGTATGGATTAGTTTATGTAGGTTTTTTTCATTTCTATTGTTCTTGTGTATGTATTCCCCCTTCCCCCCACTACTGTTTTATGTGGCTTTAAAAAAGGTTATGTGTTCTTACTGTATGTATTTGTTTATGCAGGTTTTCCCCTACATGTGTTCTTACGTATGTATTTTCCCCCTTTACCCACTATGACAGTTTAAAGTAGGGTTTACAGTACTTTGTGTTCTTACTGTATGTATTTTTTTATGTAAGGGTTTACATACTATGGGGTTCTTTGGTATGCAATTCCCCCTTTCCCCAAATGCTGAAAGTCCCATGCAGGCCTTTTCAGTACTAAGGTTCTTACTGTATGTATTGTTTTTGTAGGCTTTTTCAGTACTAGGGGGTTCTTACTGTATTTATTCCTCTTCAAACCCCCTGCTGATATTTTTTGCAGGGGTTTTTCAGTACTTGAGTTTTTACTGAAATTTTTTCCCCTTTTTGGATCTGGATTGGAAGTTTACGTGCAGGGGCCCAAACAATTGGGTATAAACATGACGGAACAGGAAAAAGCGCAAAAATAGTTTAAAAAAACCCCCACTTTGTCCTAACAAACTTTCCTTTGGGTTTAAAATCTTTGTGAATTTGCCAACAAATATCTACAGGTCTTAAAAAACTGGCAAAAAAAATCACACTTTTTAAAAAAGGTTAGTAGGCGGCGATGATGATAAGGGGAATGCTGATGTTTAAAAGGCCCCTGCAGAGCCTGCATGAGATATCCTCCTTAGATTTTTCCAGTCCCCCTCACTGTCCCATGAAGAAGGAGCGATGTACTGTCTTGTATTTCAGACAGGTAGTTGGAAGCCTCAATGTTTCTGGGCCACACGGTGCCGATGATATTGGAGACTTCGGAAAAAATCCTCGTTTCTTGGGGGGTCGGTTCGTCTGCGGCCCGCATCACAGGGGTCAGGAAATTTTTGGGGGGGGGGTGGGGGGGGGGGGGGGGGGGGGAAAGGTGGGGATGATTTTTCCCGTACCCTTTAAAATCCGGGCCCGTCATCCTGCTTTCGACGATCACCCCGCGGGGGGGGGGGGGGGGGATTCAAATCCCACCCGCTTCGGGTTATGCAACCTGGGTTTCCCCGACCTATAGTCCTTTTTTGATGAAGCGTGCTGCTGTCTCTGTACCCCTCCCTTTTTTTCGATGTTTGTTGTAATATGGGCCCACACGGGAGCTGCTTACTCCAGTTGGGTGTCCCCCAGTGCAAAGTATGCCCGGCCCTGCACCCTTTGGGGAAATTTTCCGGGGAAATTTTGGCGTAGGAAGCCCCCTTTCTGAACCCGGGTTTTAAAAGAGCAAAATTGGCAATAGTTGTCCCCCAAATTTTTGGTTTATCTGAGATGAGCACTCTTAAGTACGGGTTTTGGTGGGCTTTTTCGGAAGACTCCCCTTGAAGGGTGTACATGGGAGGGAGACTTGCTCCCGGGGGAAGGGTTAACATTTCTGTGCGTGAAACGCATCCCCCCTCTCTTTTGGGCCCAAGGGTCCCAAAATGTCTCAGGTTTTTCCTGCAGGGGGATGTGGGTCCTGAAGGGTGTTGATGTTGCCGTACATAGGCATCGTCGCCAAAAAAACCTACTTTTGGGGTTCACTGCTTCCGTAGGTCCCTTGATGTGGAAAAGGAAGAGTTGTGGGGCCCCGCATGTTCCCCAAAGGGGCACCGGAAATTTGACACCTACCTCGCTCTCCCTCCGGGCCACTCGCCTCCCCCTTTTCGTCAAGAATCGGGGAGGTTTTAAGAAATTCCCTTTTACTCCAAATGATCGAGTTTGGGAAACTTGTAGTGAGGTCCGGTCAAAGGCTTTTCTGAAGTCCAGTATCACCACTTCTGTTTCCCCTTCCCCGGCATCGAGGGGGCGAAAAAAGAACGTGCATATGTGGTAAAACAGCTGCGTTCCCCAGGAGTTGCCGGGGCTGGAAACAGGGTTTTTTTTCTGTCAGATGTTGGGGCCTTCCATTTGATTTCCCAAAAATGTTTACAGATGATTTTCCAGGGGTTTTTCAGGGCCCCTGAAGTTTAAGAAAAAAAGGCCCGTAGGTTTTCTGCCTGTTTTTGTCTCCCTTTTTTTGAAAAACCCCCGATTGTTTTCTGACAGCCCAAACCTCTGGTAACTGGCCCCCGGGGATGGAACCCCCTGTTTGATAAGGTAAGGGAGGGCAATTTGGGATCAGCTCCCGATGTTTCAAAAATTTTAAAAAGGCTTGCTCTCCTACCAAACTAATCTAGCCTTGGTTAATATACAGATTTTCCCGGCGGGGGGTTGTAGGTTTGAAATTTCCCCCCAGAGCCTTTACATTTTTGTGTTTTTCCTAAACGATTGGCCTACGCACAGTTTTAGTTTTTTCCCATAGGTTTAACCCGGAGGACTTGGGAAAGGTACAGTCAAGTTCCAAAATTTTTCTAATTGATGCCCTCCAGTGAGTGTTTTTCAATTTTTTTTTTCCAACAAGCAGGTGCCGTATTTTTCAGCCCTGGTTGATGCGATGATACCCTTTTGAACGTAAGCATAGGTAAGTTTCCCGCCAGCAAATCTCAACCAGAATGGAGTGAAAAACATCAAACTTCATCTGATCCAAACAGCGTTTAAAAAAACTCAAATTCTGTTGCCCTTTAAAGCCCCCCTTTCAGGGCAACCTCAATTTTTATTTTCCCCTCCCTTTTTACACAAGATTTCCTCCCCCAAAGTCTACAACCCGGTTTCCTCTCCCCTTTTTTACACATGTTTCCCCTCCATGTCTACACAGTGATTTTCCCCACCATGCTACACAGTGTTTTCCTCCCATTTTCTACACAGTGATTTCCTCTCCAAGTTTTACACAGTGATTCCCCCAAAGTCTACACAGTGAATTTTCCCCTTCCTGCTACCCAGTGATTTCCTTTTCCAGTTACAAAATTGGTTTCGGGTGCAGGTCCCTTTCCCCCGTGCGTCCCCTACCGGTGTAACACTACCCCGTGGTAACCTAAGCGTTAAAAAATTTCACGAGTGTAACACTATCGCGGGGGCACTACCCCGTGTAACCAAACCCCCGTGGTAACCCCTATGCGTGTGTAAAAATACCGCGAAATAGCACTACCGGGGTTTTAACACTTTCCCCATGATGTAAGATGGAGAAAAGGAGAGAGAGAGAGAGAAGGGGAGGAAAAGGAGGGGAGGAGAGAGAGGGGGAGAAGAGAGAAGGGGTGTGGGGTTTTAAATAACGGGGTTCAAACTTTCTTTTTATCTTGGAGGTTTTTGGGTTAAACACGAAAAAGCATTGAGTTTGTGTTTTAGGGGAAATGTTTTTATGTCGAACAGGCATTTTTTTTTTTATTTTCGAAATTTTGCATCCAAAAAACCCTTTTAAACTTTGGGCCCGGAGGTAAAACAGTCTCGTTTTCTCCAAAGACAAGATCCCTACAATGGAAACTTTACCGTCGGACCGTTAAAAAAAAACAAAGGGCAATGGGCTGCGTACAGGACAAAAGGGAAAGGGAGAATCAGAAATGCTTGGGCTACCGCATTTGGGGCCATCCCCAATGTAAAGAAGACCACAAACCCCCCCTGCCAAACCCCGCAACGCCCCGAAAACAGAAAATTAAATTTCTGAGTGAAAGGGAAAAAAACCGCGCTCAGATGAAACCCCCTCGAATATTTAAATTTGGGGAAAAAGGGTGGCAAATTTGACTGATGAACGTGAACCCAAATTTTCCAAGAGAACGGAAATCAGGCGCCAATTAGAGAAAAAAAGGAAAAAAAAAGATGATGCCTTTCCCCCCCTTTCCAATTTAAAACTGGAAAAACATCGAAAATTTTTGGGAAAAATTCAGAGAAGTTTAGTTGGGGGCACCAAGTCAGGTTTTTTATTGCACGAACAGGGGACGCTGATAATATGCTGAAAAGGAAGAAAACCCTTTTAAACGCATTATTTTTCTCGGAAACCCACGGAAAAAATTGGGGGTTTAACTGCAAAATCTAAATGGATTGGGCCAAAGGCCCGTTCAAAGTGCACCACAACGGGTTTTTTTTTAGCTGTACACCATTTTATGTCATTAAAGAAACCATGGCTTCCTGCTTGTATTCTCTTTTTGGGGAGGAAAAAAAAAGCGGGGAAAACGAGGAAAAGTTTGGGGCCCTTTTCAAAAAGTACGCACCAAAAACTGAACCCCCGGTTTTGCATCCTTGAATTTTTAAATTTACACCAAAAACTGCAATTTATCTCACGTTTCAAACATTGAGGTTTAGAGGACCCTTTTTCCCCTTATGCCATCAGTTGGAAAAAAGATCCCGGTTTTTGGGTTGCGAGTCACCTATCCCCGGCGACGAAGGGCACAAGGGGTGTACTGCCGCATGCGCCTCATTGGGATTTTTGGGCCAAGAAGATCACGGGGATTTTTTGAAAAACTGAGGAAACCTGATGAAAAAAGACATGGGCCCACGCTTGGGGGGAACTCTAAAAGACTACTTTGAGGACAAATTTGTTGGGGACCCCCGCCTGGGAGAAACGGGGCGCAAATCCCACGCGGGGGGGGCCCCCCTTTTTGGGGGGGGCCCGGTTTTTTTTTTAGTTCGGACAGGAACCCAAGTCGATCTCCCGCGGTTCCCAAAAAATAAAAATGGAAGGGGGGGCCAACCGGGGGTTGAATCCCTGTTTTTTCGGGGCCCCAATCCTTTCCCTTTTAAAATTTATCGCCGGGAAACCCAAAAGGAACAAAGTCCCGCAGCACGCCTGTTAAAATTTTAAATGGAAGGGGGTCACCCCGGCCCAACCCCCAAAAAAAACATTTCTCGGCCCCTCAACAAAGATCCAGACGCTCTCCCGTCGTACTAAAGGGGGAAGGGCGAGGACGAGGATGACTTTAAAAACGACCAAAAGGGTTCCCTTTTTTACTGGGCAGTGGCCCGAAACTTGAATTCAAATTTTTGTTGAACCCAAACGGGAACCCCTTTTAAAAGCTTTTAGTGTGGCCATTCATTTTTTTTGTAAATTTAGTATTGCTTTTAATTCCAAATATGTTTTGTAAATTAAAAAACCTCGAAAATTCTATGCAATCGTGTGTGCGTGTGTGTTGTGGGCGTGGTGCGTGGGCATGCGTGGTGTTCTCTGTCTGTCTTCCCCCCTTTGGGCTCTTTTTGTCTGTCTCTCTCTCTATCTCTCTCTCTGTCGGTTTTGTCTGGGTTTTTTTTTCTTTGTCCGTCTCTCTTGTCTGCTCTCTGCTGTCAGTCCCCTCTCTCTCTCTTTCTCTCTCTCTCTCTCTCTCATTCCTTGTGTCAGTCTGCCTCTTTTACTCTCTTTCTCTGTCTGTCTGTTGGTCTGTCTGTCTGTCTCTCTTTCTCTCTCTCTCTCTCTTTCTCAAAATAACATTACAAATCGTATTCGTACTGACAGTACTGCAAAATGACAGAAAAATCACAGTATTGTTACACGCAGATGCGGTACTTGCGTTAGTGTTACACACACGAACACGCGGTAGTGCTACTCGCGGTAGTCATATACACGCGATAGTGTTACACACGCGGAAGTGTTACACATGGTAGTGTTACTCGCGGTACACACGATAGTGTTACACACGCGGAAGTGTTACACGCGGTAGTGTTTACACTCGTGATAGTGTTACACGCGGTGGTGTTACCGAAATTAATGTACTCGCGGTAGTGTCGCACAACCATTGAATTTCCTCTCCATGTCTACACAGTGATTTCCTCACATGTCTACACAGTGGTTTCCTCTCCATGTCTACACAGTGATTTCCTCTCCATGTCTACACAGTGGTTTCCTCTCCATGTCTACACAGTGATTTCCTCTCCATGTCTACACAGTGATTTCCTCTCCATGTCTACACAGTGATTTCCTCTCCATGTCTACACACTGGGTCAGTTTGTGTCAAGGTTGCTGGTACCGGCAAGTTCATGGGACCATCACTGGATGAACATGTGGCACCCTCCAGAAGGTGATCATCTCCAACACAGGCTCCATGTCAAAGGGATTTTTGTCGTTAGTTAGGGACTTAGTATGTGGTGTCCTGCATATGTTGGATCAGAACAGGCACCAGTGAACACCACCACAGTGACTCAGCACCAGTGAACACCACCACAGTGACTCAGCACCAGTGAACACCACCAAAGTGACTCAGCACCAGTGAACACCACCAAAGTGACTCAGCACCAGTGAACACCACCAAAGTGACTCAGCACCAGTGAACACCACCACAGTGACTGTGTGTCCTCTGGTGGACTGCCTCTGAAAACTTGACACTGACTCTCCCTGCGGAATGCCAGTGCTGGGTGGCAACAGGCTGTGGATGGGGAGAGCACTAGGGGGAGAGAGGGGAGGGGGCAACAGGACGACCCAGCCGTCTGTGGATGGGGAGAGCACTAGGAGGAGAGAGAGAGGGGGGGGGGGGGGGTGCAACAGGACGACCCAGGCCGTCTGTGGATGGGGAGCGAGAATGAGCATCATGGGGTAATGCCACGGGAGTGGCTCAAAGATGAGACACAAAAGAATGTCCGAAGAGTTTATTTCCTAATCGACACTGCTAGCTGCCCAAGACACATACACAATTGCCACTGTTTTCAATTCTCACAGTTTTAAGCATGGGTTTTCCGCTGACATATCATAAAAAGAGTATGGTTCAAATGATGGAACTGCTATTTCTTTAACCTTTGATGTATACACAAATCAGCTTATACATAGCTTTAAGGTTCTTAACAAATACAAAAAATTTAAACAGAAAATTTCAATAAATCAAAAGACATCAGGATTTCATTATCTCTGGTCACAGCCAACCCAAAAGATGTGTGAAGATACAGTTACATGCATAGAAGTGCAATCTCTTCACATTATTATATCCAAAATATGTAAAGGTTAAGAACAACTGTTGGTCACCTGGATTCCTACTATTTTATGTCTTTGTTACATGTGTGTGCTGAAACACACATACACACACACACACACACACACACACACACCACACACACACACACACACTTTTCTTTCAGTATGAGTCAGACCAGTACATCAGCAGATATTCTCAACCATACCATTTTCATAGTATGAGCATTTTACTGCAAAGTTTTTAAAGCCTAACTTCCTGAGGAATATACCAACAGTTGTCAAACATGTGCGTATACACTCGCACTCACACACTGACTGAAACCATTAACTGTCAGATTAACATATGTGTTGTACTGATAGTGTTGCACTCGCACACATAGACAAACACAGACACACACACACCACGCTGAGAAAAAAAAAAATCGCCCAGTAAACAATCAACAACTATATCTAATTTCTTCAGGCTTCTTTCATGTGTACTCAACAGACTAAAAGCTTTTTCTTCCTAACCAGCAAAGGGTAGTAGGTAGGATAATGTTGCTTATAGCCCAGCCGACCGCAAAGGGCCACATCAGGGCTGTAACCAGCATAGGGCATCATGTGCATTATCAACTAAAGTATACCAGTCTATGTAAAAGTCTTCAATCAAGAACACAGTAAAGATCACTGTATATCTTTCCCGATTCAAGTCAATGTTTGAACTTATCACTCATATCATATGACATTCATCTCTTGAGCAGAACATGTTAACATCATACTGCACACATTGCATAAAACCAATTTAGACAAATTTGTACTGGTCTGTGTGTGTGTGTGTGTGTGGTGTGTGTGTGGTGTGTGTGTGTGTGCGTGTGCGTGTGTGTGTTCCATGTTATCTGCCTTTATTTAAGTCCTCGTGTACACAGAATTGTTTCAGATCAGTATGGATCACTGTTTGTCTTTTGTTTTCATGTTATCTGGACATGGAGAAAAAAATATGCTTAAGGCACAGTTCTTTTCGCACCCAACAGATGCACTTGACTTTTGACTAGTAAGGATCATCTTGTATTTTTTCCAGATACCTGCCTGTACAATTGTTTGGATGCGCACAACAGATACATGAATTCTGACCAATGTGGATAATCTTTGTTCTTTTCAAGTAACCCGTCTCCTAAAAGTCTTACTGTGCTGATGGATCATCCATGTCACACCAGGTAATATACTAAAATGTCTTACTGCATACATCACATGCAAAGAATCTCTAACCCGTGTCCATCATCTGATGTCTTTTCAAGCTATATGACATGTAAAAGGCTTAACACTTGCCACTTCAGACATATGATGCTAGCTTTTAGCAGAACCCTGTCATGATTGTTTTTACTGATTATTAACTGAAAGTAACAGAGTATGTAAATAATTAATGTACTAAAGTCAGGTAAATGTATTTTTATTTTAAATGATCAGAAATAAGCAGAATCTTTTTACAGAAAAAGTAATTTTTGAAACATTAACAATGGAAAAATACTGGGAGTGTGACATCAAATGTACACACTGGAAAACCAGGAGTCAACTGGTAGAGTTAATTAATGCACAGAACACAGCAAAATCAATTTTTCACCTGCACTATCTTGCACATCTTCGTAATTTGCCAGTGTACTAGTCTTTCAGCACACACATCATTCACTGGATTGCATGATCTTATGTTTTTACAAAGCAACTTGTTTGTGTAAGTCTTATTGCACACAACACGTGCAAATGATTTCTGTTCAGTATGGATTTTGCGTCTCTTTAGGCTACCTACAAGTGTGTAACCCTTACTGCACACACTGCATGCAAATGATTTCTGACCAGCTTGATTCATATGTGAATTCTCTTTAGAGTATCTGCCAATCTAAAAGTCTTACTGCACACATCAAATGAAAACAATTTCTCACCAGTAAGGATCATTTGTTTCTTCAGACTACTTGCCTGTGTACAAGTCTTATGGCACACATCACATGAAAATAATTTTCACCAGTATGGATCCCTTGTGTCTCTTCAGACTACTTGCCCGTGTAAACTCTTACTGCACACATCACATGAAAATAATTTCTCACCAGTATGGATCTCTTGTGTCTTCAGATGACCAGCCCGTGTAAAAGTCTTACTGCACACATCACATGAAAATAATTTCTCACCAGTATGGATCATCTTGTGTGTCTTCAGATGACCTGCCAAGTAAAACTCTTACTGCACACATCACATGAAATAATTTCTCACCAGCATGGATCATCTTGTGTGTCTTCAGATTACTTGCCTGTGTAAAACTCTTACTGCACACACCACATGAAAATGGTTTCTCACCAGTATGGATCATCTTGTGTGTCTTCAGATGACTTGAATGTGTAAAACTCTTACTGCACACATCACATGAAAATAATTTCTCACCAGTATGGATCATCTTGTGTGTCTTCAGACGATCGCCCGTGTAAAACTCTTACTGCACACAATCACATGAAATAATTTCTCACCAGTATGGATCATCTGTGTGTCTTCAGACGATTTGCCCGTGTAAAAGTCTTATGGCACACATCACATGAAAATAGTTTCTCACCAGTATGGATCATCTTGTGTGTCTTCAGAGACCTGCCAGTGTAAAACTCTTACTGCACACATCACATGAAAATAATTTCTCACCAGTATGGATCATCTTGTGTGTCTTCAGACGATTTGCCCGTGTAAAAGTCTTATGGCACACATCACATGAAAATGGTTTCTCACCAGTATGGATCATCTTGTGTGTCTTCAGATTACCTGCCAGTGTAAAACTCTTACTGCACACATCACAAGAAAATAATTTCTCACCAGTATGGATCATCTTGTGTGTCTTCAGGTCACTTGGCCATGTAAAACTCTTCCTGCACACATCACATGAAAATAATTTCTACCAGTATGGATCATCTTGTGTGTCTTCAGATGACCTGCCAGTGTAAAACTCATTACTGCACACATCACATGAAAATAATTTCTCACCAGTATGGATCATCTTGTGTGTCTTCAGATTACATACCAATGTAAAACTCTTACTGCACACATCACATGAAAATAATTTCTCACTACTATGGATCATCTTGTGTGTCTTCAGATGACCAGCCTGTGTAAAGGTTTTATGGCACACATCACATGAAAATGGTTTCTCACCAGTATGGATCATCTTGTGTTTCTTCAGAAGACCTGCCTGTGTAAAACTCTTACTGCACACATCACGTAAAAATAATTTCTCACCAGTATGGATCATCTGTGTCTCTTCAGATGACCTGCCAATGTAAAACTCTTATGCACACATCACATGAAAATAATTTCTCACCAGTATGGATCATCTTGTGTGTCTTCAGACCACTTGCCCATGTGAAACTCTTACTGCACACATCGCACGAAAATACTTTCTGACCAGTATGGATCATTTTGTGTTTCTTCACATATCTGCCTCTGTAAAAGTCTTAACTGCACACATCACATGAAAATTTCTCACCAGTATGGAGCAATTTGTGTTTCTTCAAATAATATGCCCATGAAGAGTCTTATTACACACATTGCATGAAAATGGTTTCTGGCCTCTATGGATCATCTTGTGTGTCTTCAGATTAACCAGCCTGTGTAAAAGTCTTACTGCACACGTTACATGAAAATGGTTTTTGACCTATGTGGATCATCTTGTGTGTCTTCAGATTACCAGCCTGCGTAAAAGATCTTCTGCACACATCACAAGTGTGAACAGTTTTTCTTCTTGGTTTCACCTTCACCTTTCCTACTGATGTCACAGTGTACTGAACACACCACAAACCACTGCTTTCTGAGCTGACCCTGATGCTTGACAAGTGGAAGACACAGGTTTGTCATCTTCCTGTACAAACAGAAATATTACTTCATTATCATGTCATATATCATGTTACATCACTACCTTCAACAAATTGACCAGTTAATGATCATCACTCCTATCCTTTTATCAGGCAGTCTTATCCAAAATCACAGGGTAACACACAAAGAAAAGGAAAAGAAAGCAAGCCACTGCACTGATGTGAATGGATCAAAGCTTCAAGGATATGAAGTAAAACTGACAAATGGTTCAATGAGCTGCAGTTTTCAGCTCTCAAAGCCAGTGATAGTATTCAAAACCAGGGGACTACAGAGGGTTCGGGTGAAGGAAGGGAAACGGGGGTTGGAAAAGGTGCGGACAGGAAGAGGTAGTGGAGGAGGAAGGAGGGAGAGGGAGGAAAGGAGGCACAGAGGGGAGCTCCCCTTTCCCCCTTCCCTATCCCCCGCCCTCAGCAGAGACTGATTTCCTTGATTTTTAATACCCTTCACTGCCTGAAAATATTACAAACAAAGGCTTTCCCAGTGCCAGGGAAATCTAATGATTTTGGGTAATGATTAACAAAAAAATTCTAGCTCAGAAACTACAAAAGATATAAAAATGAAATATATATAATTTTTGAAAAAAACTCATAGCTGGCAACCTCCAAGAGTCAAATAGAGTAACACCTCACGGGGGTGGGTTCGGGAGGGGGGCCGGCCCCCCTCCTGATCAGCGGGGGTCAGGGGGCTGCGCCCCCTGAAGCTGAAGCCTTTTTTACACTCTGACAGGCATATTTTTCATCTCCTGATGGGAAAACTAATCAAAAGCAAGCCTATTATTAAACCATATCAAAGCATGCATATTAGTATGTTGCATACAATGCAATATTTTGTGTAAAAAAAGCCTCTTATGTAGGTAGCCACCATATTTTTTTCTATAGATTAATATACAAAAACACAAAATAAGACTTACCCAAACAGCTTTTTTATATTCCATATGATGTAGGATGAACATAAAAGATGCTCTGCCCTCCCAATCACAGCACTCACAGTCCTGGGCTTCCATCAGCTACACCCACATTCTTCAGTTCAAGTTCCATCAACTTCACCCTTCTGCCCTTATCTCACAACTACACCCCATAGGACTTAGGATCCATCAACTATACCCACAGTCATGTTTCATCAACTATACCCCACAGTCATGTTTCATCAACTATACCCCACAGTCATGTTTCATCAACTATACCCCACAGTCATATTTCATCAACTACACCCCACAGTCATGTTTCATTAACAACACAACACAGTTATGTTTCATCAACTGTTACCCCACAATCTTGCTCAAACAACTTCACCCCCAGTCCTCCGGCTCCATTTAATTACCATCGCCCCCCACCCCTGTTCTAAGGCTCCATCAAGCTACTCCCCAACTCCCCAGTCGTCATGATCCAACCACTACTCCCACACCCTGAGTTGACAGCCTGTGTTCAAAGATCTAGGTTTTGTTTTCACTATTTGTGCAGTCAAGGACTTGGCCTTCTTTTGAAACTCCTGGCTGAACTTTTGCTCATAGCAAGAGCCATGAAGATTGCCTTTGCCACCATCATGTTTTTTTTGACGGCTGCCGATTCCTCAGCTTCGTTTTTTTTTTGTGCTTCGTGGTCTTCTCGTGATCGGCCAGATCATTCTTCCCCCATGTGAAATATTCACTGGACATCGACACATGGTGCAGAAAGCAAACTTTTCACCCTTTGAAGGGCGAGAAGTGACCCATGGAAACTTGTCTTTAAAGATGGCAGATACCGCTGGAATCGTTTAGGTTTTGTGGTTTTCTCCGTGCTACCACTTGAAGACGCCATGTTGACTATTTGAACAGCAGCTATGCGCATGCACGGAATGGGCCTAGTTATGCCCCTTCAAGCTGAACTTCCGAGTTTACGATTTCTGTTCAGTCGGACCAGTTGCCAAACGTTCTTTTATTTAATTTTGGGCTTTTTTTTTTTTTTTTTTTTTTGAAAACTCGTAAACCGGAATTTTTTCAGCAAACAACGAAAATAGGGACACATTTTAAAAAAACGATATGTCCCGGTTTTCCCGTAACAGTTGGCAGCTATGAAAACTGAATGAAGATTTTGAATCTGGGCTTCTTTTGTTTTAATTTTGATAATACAAAAGTATTTAGGCAATTAGTTTGGATAGATTTTTTTGCATGATCAAAAACATATATGTATTTACCACTACATCTTCAAATCCAAACAAGAACACAAAGCAAAAAAGTTGAAAATAAAGTTTGTATTGTCACACTAACCTGTAAATGAAAGTGAACAGTTTTAGAAGTCTATCAAGACGCTCACACTCTAAGCAGACAGGTCAGTCCACAGAGCTTAATCTAGGATTTTTCAAAAAGGGGGGCAGTCCCCCCCCCCCCCCCTCATATCAGAAAAAGGGGGCACTCTCCCCCCCCCACCCGGGCCACTTCTTCAGCCAATCGTCTTGAACACGGTGATCCCTTGCACTGGCACTCTTTTCGGGCTGCTTCTCTGAGTTTTTGGATGTAGTCGCGGTTTCTTCATGATCTTCTCCACCCTCGCATGGCACAGAATCTTTTTTGTCACTTTTCTTCCACGAAAGTCAAAGTCAAATAGGGTGGGTGCACGCTTCATTTTGGAAAATAATCCAATATGGCGTCTTAAACTCTCACAACTTCTCGTCGGTGATCGAGAAGGAGGAGATGAACGCCGCCGATTGGTCGATTTACACTAACAGCCAATGAAATATCAAGAAATCGTTCGCTCCTGCTCAGTTCTAGTTTCAGTTTTTCAAGCAGACGACAAACGAGCGCCCGCAACGATCAGTGAACAGGGCGGGCAGTCCTGCAACTGTGCGGGAGTCTGCCCGAGTTTAAGACTCGATAACAGGCGGGAAGGAACAGATTTTCGGGGATTGTACAAATCCCGTGCTCTAGAGTAGCTCCGAGTCCATGACCACGCCCCCCTCTCCCCACCATGCCCCTTGCTGGACTTCAACCTCTCTTTCACCTCCTCTTCCCCTACCTTTCCCTCTGCCCTGTGTCACGCCGCGAGCAGGCGCGCTCCCCTCTCGCGCTGACTATCATGTCACTGGCCACTGGCACACAGTGCAGAGTACACACTAGGCTAGCTCGTTCTACGCAGTCAGCTGAACACACGAGGTCACACAGCCCGACTCAATAACTGACAAATATGGTTGGCAATTCCATCACTATCATCATCTCACCTTCATGTTCGAGTGAGTCGTTGAATAAAAGATTATTGTCTTTGTCAAAAATCATTAGCAGAGCCTGCTCAGCTCTGTAAATACGTTGATTTGGTTGTTACGCTTGTCGAAGGTTGCACCGCCATCTTTGCAAGCGAGACGAAGTGCTGGCTGGTCATCCAGTCAGTGATGAGAATAAATGGGCTTTCCCCTCACGTGTGGTCATTTACATATCATTTTAATACTACAGACATATAAGGCTTACTACGCACACTCTATTGAGTCTGTTGATAAAATGAGTAACAATGAAAATTCAAGAAAAATGCATGATGTCAGTGGACGGCCCATAGGCACTGGGAAAGCATTTTTAATGCGGCGTCAGCTGACGGCTTAAGGCACTCTACGAGTTAAACCCATTCTGGTCACCTCTCCTGCACAGAAAAAAAAACAAACTTACCTGCAGCATACTTTCTTCAGGCCAAATGGACCAACTTTACTGTCAAACGGACAAAAATAAAATTCACTACAGGCATCATGCATAGAAAAGTCTTCAGCTTATTTGACGAGCTCAGGAAAGTTAAGGACTAAACTAAAGTGTCTGACCTACAGACACAGTGACAAACGTTCCTGTGATCTTGTCACACAAATAGGAGGGAAGGAGATTTTGAGGTGGGGGATGGGAGACAGAGGCAATGGACTTCTGTAATAATATGAACAAAACTGGCTTAGTCCAATTTTCCAGGACCCAGAATATTGTTGATGCATTTAGTTACTGTGTAAACAAAATCACATAAGCATCATAATCTACATCATAGCTATGCTTCTTCCCTGATGCCTTCACACACACACACACACACACACACACACACACACACACACACACACACACACACACACACACACACACACAACTGCCCTAGTTCCCCACTTTTAATCCGTCTTTTATTTTTCATCATTCTCTGGCTAATCAAGATGGCTTCAGAGTTTCTTCTTTCTGTGAATCACTGTGCATGTGATTGTTTTTGAATGAACAGTACAGGCATATGTGCCATCCACGCTCACTTTGGGCAAACAGGATATTCACGGCCATCACTGTCAGCTTCATTCAGCCATTGCCATCACATTTGTTCCTGATTTGGTCCTCCATGGCTGTGACCACATCATCTTCTTGTTTAAAGAAAACCATGATTCCTACACTGTTACAGCACCTCACAGAATTTCGCTTTCAGAAAAAGGCCCTACAGAATGTCTGAACATGCCAGAAACCCACTTATTTCTTCTGTTAAGAGGTAAAAGAAAAAGTCAACCCAGACCCAAATTTGAAACTGCCAGCATTTGGAAAAGGGAGGGGGATGGTAGGGGGAAAGGAGGGGGGAAGGGGGTAGGAAGCAATGAGGGGGGGGGGAGGGGGCATTGCTTTTCATTGTTTTATTTTCATATTTGTTTTTTGTTTGGGGACTTGAATTAAAGATGCTCCATTAACTCTTGACTTCCCATAAGAAACAGTGTGTTCTCAGTCCTCTATCCCATAAGGATTGGCTAGAAATGAGCTAAAAACGGGTATGGTCATTAAAATAATTATATCTTTCTTGTTTGTTGATTGACTGCTTTGAAATTTGGAAGTTTTATGGAAGTGATGTTATTTTTTATACTGAAGCGGTCAAATGTACCCCAAAAAAAATTTTGAATGTCAGTATGGTAATTAATTACAGAATAATTAAAAAATGTCAGGTGTGTTCAATAAAGGTTGGAAAAATCAATGTGTGGTGTGTTTGTTAGTAAAACAATGCAGACAGACAGTCACACACATGACCATAGAAACAATACAAGTCAAAGAAAAATGTTAACTGACCTTTATGTAGTCTTGTAATGACGTAATATACAGGTAAGAATGCAAGCACAGAAAAAAAAAAATTTGCACAGTTCCTTGTAGGCTACAGTATTTTGCACAGTTCTGTTCACAAAGTCACAGTAGGCCTATAACCACAGAAATAAAGTCACATGTGGTCAATGTTCATGTTCTGGACACAAGGAGTAGGATGATGAGCTTCATATTGCGTAATGACAGCGTACACAGGTAAGCACAGGTGGCGAATCTTCATCTGAAATTTCCGATTGTGCGTCAGCTAAACTAACTCCAGTTCCCACACACACATCACTCTGCTGATCATCTCCAAGCCCTAGCGCATGCTGGTTGCACAAATCTTCGATAAATTCATCGAAAACATCGTTGTCGAGATGTTGGAAAGACGCCATCTTGACCAGAAAATCTTGGGAAAAAACCTTCGTGAAAAAACTTCTTCAAAATCGCAATGTAAACAGCTAGGCTGAAAACCGCGGCAGAAGGCGGAAGGCGAACGCTTTCCGGATGTCGTTAAACCTTCCTCTCTGCATTAGAGAGTTCTCACTTCCTTAACAACGGCTCCAAATAAGGCATGTCGGTTGTTGCGGTGTGGTGCGGTTTGGGACTGTGCGGCAGTTGCGGAACGGTGCGGTATGGGAAGTCAAGAGTTAAGACTAAAAATCAACCAGCCACCGTGGCGAAGTGGTTAGCGTCGCGGACTCCCGGCTGGGAGGTCGTGGGTTTGAATCCCATCAGAGTCATGTGGGTTTTTCTGCCCCGACCGGCTCCTACCCAGAGTTGAGTTTGCTGCGGACTCAGTTGGGAAGATTGGGACCACACAGTCGAGTTTCATCCACTGAATGGATGCGTTTCTGAGAGTGTTGCTCAAATTTCCTGACCAACACTGCAGGTGCCTGTATCTCTCAGGCCTGGTTGACGCCGAGATATATTATGAAAGGAAGCATAGAGTACAGCCCTGTCATGTAGTCTCAGACCGAAATGGAAATCCGTAGCATCATCTTAATCATCCTCATTCTCATCAATCAGCATTAAAAAAAAATGTCTCAAATTCTGTGGCCCTTCATGCCCTGCTCTCATGGTGTCACGACCGACCCCTGGAGGTCTGCCCTGACAGGATCGGTCTAGGTGGGAGTGAAGGGAGTGACTGACCTCACACGCCCCGCAAGAGACCACACAAAGATTACGATACAACACCCCATTTATTCACACCAACATACAGTCATAAATAAGCATTCCAACACACACAACATGCACAATCACAATCAAGCATTCCAACACACACAACATGCACAATTATAAATAAACATTTCACCATACGACGTACACAATCAGAATCACAACATTTCAACACATATGGCATACACATAATCATAAATAAACATTTCCAGCATCCATCCCTTCCCACACCATGGAGTGCCTCCACACCCCTGCCTCTCCAAAGTCTACTAGGAGCACCCTGTCGCACTAGGTGCTCCAAACCGGGTCGGTTCTTGAAAAGAGTCGTTCAAGGCCGACACCCTTGACACGCACAAGCAGACAGTGAAGAGCGCGTCCTGGGGGGAGAACGTGGCGTTGTTACTGGAGGTCCTGGACGGGGATCAGGGCCGGCCAGTCAAGCCGGCGGGCTTTTCTACCAGTCCGCGGTCCCGACCAGAGCGTGGCCTCATCCAGCGCGTGGCACCAACCAGTCCGCGGTCCCAACCAGAGCGTGGCCTCAACCAGCACGTGGCACCAACCAGTCCGCGGTCCCAACCAGAGCGTGGCCTCGACCAGCACGTGGCACCAACCAGTCCAGACTCCGGGTGAAGCCCCCCGGGAGGGGGGGAAAAGGTAGCTGGGAGGAGAGAAGAAAGGGAGGGAAGGAAGAAGGGTACTGGAACCCCGCCGTCAGTACAGTCTGACCCATGCTGTTAAATCCTAACAGCCACTCGCATGATGGGCGAGGGGAGGTCTACTAAATGCACCATCATAAGCTCAACACAGACTTGAGCATAACGCAGCAAACAAACCGAATCAGGAACGTTCGCCAAAGTCTTCTCATACAAAGCAGGTAAGAGACCGCACTAAATTAACAGGCTATAAAACAAATACGAATTATCTTCATCCTTCTCTCACATTTAACATTTCCCTTTCTTGGGAATTGAACTAATAAAGCAACCATGGCTTTACATCTGCCACCACATTTGCAAATAATAATAATTCAATGGCACAATTATCCCCACATTTTATGGCAACATTTCAAAATAACACAAATTTTCAACCACGCATCCAATCAACTAATCATGCGTACGCACGCTCGCGAACATAAAACTCGTTCTCCTTACACACACAAACAGACGGTGGCCGAAGAATGTGAGACCGGCAATTGTGACAGGGGCGGACGAGCGAGACCAAGCAAGTACCAACCCTGAATCACCAGGTTCTCTCCCTTCCCCACCGACTACCGCATCACCAGATGCATAAAAAGGAGAAAGAATTTAAGATATAATTTTGACTGGCCAGGTTAAAGATTGAATTAACCAGAAAAGTGGTCTCAAACAATATTTCTTTTATAATTTTGAAAACCAAAAGAAATTGCGCAAAAGAGAAGAATTAGCCGGCTAACAAGGAAAAAAAAAAAAACAACAACAAATAAACCACGAAACTGATGCTTACCAGCTACCCGTGGGTGACCCAAAAGAGGCGGGTCAAACGACTCTCTGCCCTCTGTCCAGTCGAGAGAACAGCAGCGCAGATGCGGAAAGAGATGAAGTGATGTGATGTGATGTGATGTGATGTCCCTCCCCTACGGGCCGACCGTAGGGATGAAGGTACCGACCGTACCTTCGACGAAGAGGTGTAGAACCAAAAACAGAGCAGGCGCTCTCAGGGACATCTTCCGCTCGAGTAAAGAGGAAACCTCCCTCAACGATGGCAGCCGACTTGCCACGCTACGTCACAGTGAGCATACCTCAAGCCTACGAGGAATGATGCACGTGCGACAGGTAAAAAGACAGGAGAGAGGCCGATAGAGACAGCCTGTACAAGAAAAAGATACCAGCCACCCGTGAACCTGCAGGATGAATTGCACGGGCAGTGGAATTAGAGAGAGAGAGAGAGAAAGTAAACCTAACCTGAACTAAACCACACCAAAGGTGCAACCACACCACAAGCCACATTAAGGGACGGATACACGACAACAACAACAACCAAATGAACAATTCCATCACCCTAGATGGGTCAATCGTCATAGGCCTCGTAACAAACTCGTGACACATGGTGACCTCAATTTCGATGTCCTCTCTACGTCTGTGGCCTTAGTTTGGTTCCGTCAGGGTCACCGGTATCGGCGAGTCCATGGGGCTGTCGTTGGACGGACGTGGTGGCGCCCTCCGGAGGGAGAGCTCACTCACGCCAGCTCCGCGACTAAGCAATTATTGTCGTCAGTAGGGGGCTTAGTAGGTGGTGTCCTGCGTATGTTAGATCAGAACAGGCGCCACTGAACACCACCGAAGTGACTTGGCAGCAGTGCAGCGTCTCCTCCGTGGGTTGCCTCTTGACGACGTGACATTGACTGCTCCCTGTGGAGTGCCGGTGCCGGGGCTTCGGCGGGGCTGACCGGGTTGTGGCTGTGGATGGGGTGTCCGAATGAGCGGCGTGGGTGCACTGCCTCTGAGGTGGCGTAGAGGTTGGGACAGCAAAAAAAAAAAAAAAAAAAAAAAGACTAAAAATCAACTTGACCAAATTTATTTTCATAATAAACTAGTGCAAAATAAATTCTACTGAAATGGAGACAGTAGTTTTACAAACCTGTTCATCAGCTGCTTGTCTGCTCCTGTCCTCATCTGTACTTGTCATGGATTCAGATCTGACGGTATTAACATGCCGCCATCACCATGACATCTGTTGGTGCTTCACTCATAAGGCTTGCTGTGACAGCATCATTCTTGATGACATCACTGCTGATGTCTGATGTGCTGGTTCAGTCTTGATGACATCACTGCTGATGTATGGTGTGACTGGTACATTGTTGATGACATCACTGCTGATGTTTGATGTGACTGGTTCAGTCTTGATGACATCACAGCTGATGCATGATGTGACTGGTTCAGTCTTGATGACATCACTGCTGATGTTTGATGTGACAGATTCAGTCTTGATGACATCACTGCTGACGTTTGATGTGACTGGTTCAGTCTTGATGACATTACAGCTAATGTTTGATGTGATTGGTTCAGTCTTGATGACATCACTGCTGATGTTTGATGTGGCGGGTTCAGTCTTGATGACATCACTGCTGATGCTTGATGTGACTGGTTCAGTGTTGATGACATCACAGCTGATGTTTGATGTGACTGGTTCAGTCTTGATGACATCACTGCTGATGTTTAATATCACTGGTTCAGTCTTGGTGACATCACTGATGATGTTTGATATCACTGGTTCAGTCTTGATAACATCACTGATGATGTTTGATATGACTGGTTCAGTCTTGATGACATCACTGATGATGTTGATATCACTGGTTCAGTCTTGATGACATCACTGTCAACATTAGCTGGGGCTGGTTCAGACTTAATGCCACTAACAGGTTCAATCTTAACATCAGTTATGGTGGTATCAGTATTACAGCATGACTGAGTAAAAACAGCGGTACTCTCATCCTTCACACCTGATGCTTCATTGCAAGGTTTTATTTTATGGTGTTCAAAATTCTCTGCAATCCAAGAATCCGCCCATACAGAGGAGCCCTGAACACAAATGCAAGATTGAAGACTGATTTCTGCCTTCCTTTCTGGGTAGTCTGCTATCTGGAACTGGTGAAGGAGATCCCTCTTCACATCAGGATCAACTGGTTCAGCTTAATACCTTGACCATAATCTGTCTGTCCGTCTGCTTCAGACTTGGTGAGGGTGGCTGATGGATTCTGACAGGTTGTTTCATGAGGTGTTTTGGCTGTGATCTTGCAATTCATTTCAGACCAATCATAGATGGAGTCTGAAACAGACAGAGAATTGATTGCCTGTGGTAATGATAATAATAAACTGTACAATTCCAGAATCCAAAATCATAATCACTATAATCATTAAACACCCTTCTCCCAGACAACCAAAGGCCAAACTTTACATGTGTCATTGTAAACAATGAGAAAACCAAGGGAAAAAAAAGAAAACTAGAAAAATACGGATGTATCAGGACCTCTGCAATATCGATATTGTGTAAAAGACAAGAAACCACCAAATCAAATCATGTTGCCCTTCAAGCCCTGCCAACCACAAAAGCCATATCAGGGCTGAAACACCATAGAAAACAGAACAAAGTGACAGAATTCAAATGCAAAGTTGAAATTCAACACCATTTATTTCTGAACATCAAAATGACCGCAAAAAAAGTGTCATTCTACCAATAAAGTTTAATAAAGGTGGAAGATGACCCCCAGAACAAAGAAACCACCAAACTCATAACAACCCCCCCCAAAAAAAAAAATAAATAAAATAAAAATAAATAAATAAACAACAACCAACCAACACCACCAATATGATGATGATGATGATAATAATAATAATAATAATAAATGATAAGAATTACAATGAAAATGATAAACCAGACAGACACTATTTCTTGAGCGCTTTTCATTCTGATGTCTGAAAGCACTTCACAATGACAAAGACCAAAACTTATATATCTGAACTCTGACACAAAACACATTGACATGCATGTTTCTTGCTCCCCACCCCTTCTGTATATCTGAACTCAGACACAAAACACACTGACATGCATGTCTCCCCACCCCTTCTGTATATCTGAACTCTGACACAAAACACTCTGACATGCATGTCTCCCCACCCCTTCTGTATATCTGAACTCAAGACACAAAACACTCTAAAGGATTCATTCTAGTGTCCCCAGCCAACTTACAGTGTAAAGACATACAATTGAGACTGGAGGGTTGGGAAGGAAATTCTTCTAAGAGTCACCTTAAAGATATACAGTGGTTGATTTTCTCTCCCCCCCCCCCCCACCCCTCCCCCACAAGCATCATCTTAACGAAATGTACTGACACAAACTACGGACGCCCACAGTACACAAATACCTACAAACTCATTACTCTACTGCTACAATGTGTGCGTATGTGCTGGCCTGCTTATGTGCACGCGAACACAGCTTTACTTTCCCCGTCCTTATTGAACACTTAGTAAAGGGCAAAAAACAAGCCTTTACCACATTTGTAATCCAATTTTGTTGCTGTATCTGAGCAGAGGCATGTATCAAACTTGTGTACTACTTAACTATGGAAAATTAACTTCCCAAAAGTGATGACGTCATTTGCACAATATTTGTTTGTTGCATTGTTCTAATATGCCTGACACTTGCGTACAAGCTTTCATGCGGCCTCTATGTTATCTACAAGAAAATAAACCCAATCGTTTGATATTAAAGAATTGTTGGATTCGCCAATCAGTCATCTCAATAGTAATATATTACCATTTTCATACAATAACTAATATCAAACTACAGCCGCGAATGTAATGGCCGCTACCTTGCCGAAGCATTGCTGCCAGACCACTCGCACATCGACATTCAGTCGGCCGAATACAGTGCCGTTAGCATGCTGGTGGGGAGCGCCATGCAGAAAACAATCCTTTCCCCACCATTCACAACTTGTCTTGCACTGTAAACTCCCCTGCGCTCAAACTAAGTAACTTGCTCTGAACAGCCGCAACGGTGCAGTGTTGTATCTGCGTACGGTAGTGATTTGTAGACAAGCGAGAGAGAGAGAGAGAGGAGAGGAGTGAGAGAGAGAGAGATGTCTATCTGTCCATCTGTATGCCAGACTCTATGGGTTTTTCAAGGATTCATTTTTGGTTGTATCTGTTGATTGAGATCAGTACCTACTGTCAGTCGCGTAGTAACACCATTCTTCAGCTTAGCGATCAGTTTTCCGTTGGTTGACCAGGCTGACATTATTGCAGAATGGTTGGTTGCTTGCTTTAAAAGTTTATAGTTCGCCATGGTCAAGTCCTCGTTGACTGATATGCCAGTTTGTCTAAGTTTCTTTCTATTGTGTATAACTTCAGACTTTTTTTGCCTGGAGAAAAAACGAACAGACACCCCCATTTTCTTGGTAAAAACGTCCACACATTTCTGAATGCAGTCTGTCACTGTCTCCGTTCCAGGCCGCTGTCCCTCTTTGATCCCGTGCACCCTCACGTTCCACAAACGACCGTGCTGCTCCATGTCGTTCTGGGCTACCGTCAGGTCTCGATTCTCCCTCTTGGCTGTTTCCAGTTGGGAGCGCAGCGACGTGTTGTCCGTCTTCAGCTGTTTCACATCCTCCACCAGTCTGTCCTTATCTTGCTGAAGTTCAAACAGTGTACCCTCCAAAATGTCCACCCTACGGGTCAAAGTGTCCGAGATTTTGGATATCTCTTCTCTGAGCGCTTGGATGTCATCCTTCATACACACGAACGCTAACTTTTCCTTTATACATTCTAAGTTTGTTTTCAGTTCCTCCATGTCTAAACTGCAGTCTGGGCTCAGCTCTGTTTTCTGTTTTTTCGTTTCCTGCTTCTTGCTATCAGGAGGGTAGGATTCTGTTGGACTAGCACAACTATCTGAGGACGTGGAGGACGGCTTACGCTTATAACTATTCACTTTGGTTGTGAAATATTTTGAAACAGATGAACTCATGCTAGTCCAAAGAATAGCACAGGCAGTATTAAAATCCCGTGTTAAGAAATATTCATCTTGAAACTTCTCATCAAACCTAATCACACAGTAACACCAAATGGCACACTTGAATAGAAAATACACACAGGCATACTTGACAGTCATCAAATAAAGTTTCAAAACACTGCCACATATCTCCGTCACAAATACCAGTCACAGAAGCACATTCACTCCAAGGCTTGCTGCACTGGCCACATAGTGAGGCGAGTTCACAGGGAGAAGGCGAGCGACACTACACACGTCCGCCTCGGTCGACGGCCAAGCGTGAACTCTTATTATTTATTAGTATTCACTTTCAGATCTATTTAGAACACACACAAAAAGAGAAAAAGAGTAATCCTCATTAAAACGAGGGTCATGGAGGTTGGGGTGGGGGTGGGGGCGGGGGGTGGGGGGCAGAACTGGTGGATGGCATCTTATCTGCTGGTCTAACATGCAGGTTGTGGAGTTGGGGGGGGGGTGTTGGGTGAGGGTTGGGGGAGGGGGAGGGGGAGCTGTGCAGGTTGGAGGAGAGTGTCAGTGGGGGCAGGGAGGGAGGGGGGCTGGGGGGGGGGGGGGAGGAAGGCTGGTTACTGGGTATTCTGTCAGCAGCCTGACCTGCAGGGTGGAGGACAGTATCAGTAGGGGCAGTTGGGAGGGGGGGGGGGGGGCTGGTTAGGGGGTGTTCTGTCAGGTGTCTGACATGCAGGCTGGAAGGTAAGGGGAGAGGAGGAGGGACTGGCAAGTGGTCTGATACACAGGGTGGAAGGTGGGGGAAGGGGAGGGGGGGGGAACTGGGGGGTGATTGTCAGTTCCTCTGATTCACAGAGTGGAAGGTGGGGAATGGTGGGGGGGGGGGGGGGACTTAGGGGGTGATTGTCTGTCAGGTTGTCTGATCAGGTGGAGGGGGGGGGACTGGTGGGTGATTGTCAGTTCGTCTGATTCAGAGTGTGGAAGGTGGGGGGGGGGGGGGGGGGGCAGTCGGTGATTGTCGTGTAGGTGGTCTGTACACAGGGTGGAAGGTGGGTGGGGGCTGGAGGGGGGGGGCAGCTGGTGGTCAGCCATGGTCAGTGATGGCACTGTGCACTGTGAATCCATAACACTGACATTATCACTGAGGAGTGGTCAGCCATGGTCAGTGATGGCATTGTGCACTGTGAATCCATCAACACTGACATTATCACTGAGGAGTGGTCAGCCATGGTCAGTGATGGCATTGTGCACTGTGAATCCATCAACACTGACATTATCACTGAGGAGTGGTCAGCCATGGTCAGTGATGGCATTGTGCACTGTGAATCCATCAACACTGACATTATCACTGAGAGTGGTCAGCCATGGTCAGTGATGGCATTGTGCACTGTGAATCCATCACACTGACATTATCACTGAGGTGTGGTCAGCCATGGTCAGTGATGGCACTGTGCACTGTGAATCCATTAACACTGACATTATCACTGAGGAGTGGTCAGCCATGGTCAGTGATGGCACTGTGCACTGTGAATCTATCAACACTGACATTATCACTGGGGAGCGGTGTTTCTTGATGTACAGCCCCCATACACTGACAAATACTTGTGTTTCTTGACACCCCCCCCCCCCATACACTGACAAATACCTGTGTTTCTTGATGCCTCCCCCCCCCCCCCCACACCACACACACCACTGACAAATACCTGTTTCTTGCTGCCACCATACACTGACAAATTACCTGTGTTTCTTGTTGCCCCATACACTGACAAATACCTGTGTTTCTTGGTTGTGCTGCCCCAATACACGGGACAAATACCTGTGTTTCTTGCTGTGCAGCCCCCATACACTGACAAATATGTATACCTGTGTGTCTTGTTGTGCTGCCCCCATACACTGACAAATACCTGTGTTGCTTCCTGCCCCCATACACTGACAAATACCTGTGTTTTTGCTGTGCAGCCCCCATACACTGACAAATACCTGTGTTTCTTGTTGTGCTGCCCCATACACTGACAAATACCTGTGTCTCTTGCTGCCCCATACACTGACAAATAGATGTGTTTTTCTGCTGTGCAGGCCCAATACACTGACAAATATTGCCAATGTCAACTGGAACTGATCAAGGACATAGATTAATACAATAGTAATATAAAGTAATCTGTCGTTGTGTGAAAGGCACACAGAGACTGCTACAAAACTTTGGCATTGCAGTTAAGCACCTACTGATCAACTATCTATCAAACTCATTTTCAGAGAACTCTACCAAAATTTAACAAATCATTGCTGATTCCAGCTGATGGCTGAAGTACATGATGCCTACATGACTTGTGCTTCTGATCTGAATAAAGAGAACTCAGGCAGTACATTTCTGCATGGATCCAAATCTTCAAGCTCCCTACATGGGATTAATTAAGTACACTGTATGATATCCCATCTCTTGCACTGCATACCTGCAAGCTTCCTGTAAAATTTGGAATAACCTCAAGTTATGAGAAATTACTGAATATACAATGTACAGTCACAAAAGCATTTTATAGATTTTAACAACACTGGAAGTTTGAAGACAGACATGGTAGACAACCAACCTACAATGTACAAGTACTGAAGTAGAACACACAGTCTATGTTAGAAAAACTATATTAAAATCTGCAATGTAAACACAATGTACAATCAAGAAAATGGCTAACAGTAAACACCACCAGATCCTGAAGTCACATTAGTCGACATGGAACGTGAAGCTGGAGAAACCCCACATTCTGCTGACAGTATCATGTTCATTAAAAAAAAAAAAAAAAAAAAAAGAAAACTGATTTTGAAACAGATCTACTACTTACCAACAGCTGCATATAAAAACAATGCTGTGTATGATGGAGATGGATATAGATAATGGATGACAATGATAAATTCAAGTTTGGGATGGTGGACATGGAAAGTGTGTGAATTGCTTAATATAACCATTTTTCTTTCCTCTAGGACCTGGAGTCACGCCATAGACGCTGATGAGGTGGGTTTGGGGTGAAGGTAAATAACTGGTAATCTTCTGCACTGTGTGCTCTGATATCCTGTCATTAATTAAACAATGCATACAGGAAACTTCCACATGATCTACAGGAAGGAAATTGTGGCACTGACCTGATGGTGGTTCTGGTTCTTCAGCGACATCGATTTCAGTCTTCACTCGGACATCACCAGATGATCAGGGAACGCCATAGTGTCACATAGTCTGTAGACACAGTTACTTTTTGACTTTTTTTTTTAAACACACACACACACCACACACGTGCACACAACACATGATCTATTCCTCTCTCTCAAGCATGCACACACTTGACAAGCATGCACACATTTGAGCTTGGAATTTACTCTTTTTACCCTTTTCTTCTGTTAATCTGCTGTACTAACATTGTCCTCACCAATGTTCTTCTTGCTATTGATTGGTCTAGATTTCTAGTCAACGTCTGGTTACACTGGACTGATTTTGTCATGTACTTTTGTTCAGCTTCAATAAAAACTGGCTCAGGCTGTCAATCAATTATAGAAAAAAAAGCACATGTATGAATTAATAAGTAATTACTATTTTGCAAATCGCATGCATGCACTGTTGCAGTCCCTTGATTCTATTTCTAGTCATACTAGTCATAGTTTTAAGCAACAATGAAATTAAAAGATGACAAGATGAAGGCACTCTTTGCTAAAAAAAAAAAAAAAAAATCACAATAAATGAACCCCAATGACAGCGATGCACAACTTCCACTGGCTGGATTATTTTCAGTTCACTGATCCAATGTGCAATGATCACTTGGTGCCAGCAAGTCTGTATGTACATACGCAACCACCCCTGTCACACTGACACTGTGGTTTACTGGCTTTTAACAACTGGTGAATGTTACCAAATGTGTTAAGAAGGACTGCGAAAGCCTTTATTCTGATGTAAGATTGATTTACGCTAGTAGTTGTATGTTCTATAATACAGTTTTACAACTTCCCAGTTTGAACATCACAGCACGTGTTCAGCAAAACTTCAGGAGTCCATCTTCAATGAACTTCAGCTTCTGCTTGCTTCTCATCCATTGACGCTCAACAGAAGAAGACTTTCAATACTTTTTTTTCTCTCTTGCACATCGAGAAGTTAACAACAACAAAAAATCGGAAGGAAAGACGGACTTACATTATGATTTATCCCTTCCGTCTCTCTCTGTTTTTCGGTCGTAATTCTGACCGGAAGACATTAAACCAGTATACAAGGGAAACAACTAGGCTGGAAATTGACCAACTAGGTGTTCCTGTCTACAGTCACAAATAAAGAACAAACTTTCACACGCTGGGTGGTCTGTTGAGTCCGAAGATTTTTTTAATTTACCCCTTCGTTCTTTTCCTACTTTTTTTTTTTTCGTAACGTACTCACAATCATCAGGTTGATTTTGTATTGTACTGTATTTAGCTTGACAAAATATGTGCGACCACTTGTTGCCAAAGTTTGCTCCAGGGGCCAACAGACTTGAGTCGCATTCTCTTTTTTTAAACATGCGCGCTAATACCTACTCATTTTTGAGTGCACCAGCTTTTAAGGAAGGAGGAGAAGAAGAAGAGAGAAACAGAGAGAAAAGGGGGAGAGAGAGAGAGAGAGAGAGAGAGAGAGAGAGAGAGAGGGTAATCCAGCCAAGCAAGTCCCGTTAAAAGAACACAGATGCAAAACATATAGACATACTCCCAGTTTATCTTGAATAGGCGTGAGATATTCCATAAACAGGAAAAACCATTTTGGGCCATTATAGCCATAAGTAACGGCTATTCTGATAAACATCGGCAATCATCTGTGACCATAATGAACAAATGCAAGATCCTTGAAAATAGAGAATAAAGAGTTAAGAAAATCTTCATGTTTTCCAGAATCTTCATGTTTTCCATAAACCCCATGCCTTTTCTTTCTTTTTCGGCCCCCCCCCCCTTTTTTTCTATTCCCCCCCCCCCTCCCTCCCTCTTTCTCACTCTCTACTCATTCCGATTACTCCTTCTCTCTCTCTGTGAAGTGTGTGTGTGTGTGTGTGTGTGTGTGCATGATGCATGTGTGTGTGTGTGTGTGTGTGTGTGTATGTGTGTGTGTGTGTGTGTGTGTGTGTGTGTGTGTGTGTGCACACCCCGCATGTGTGTGTGTGTGTGTGCATGTGCATGTGTGTGTGCGTGAGTGTGTGTGTGTATGCGTGTGTGCATGATGCCTGCATGTGTGTGTGTGTGCTGGTGGCCTATGAGTGCATGTATTTTGCCTTGCATGCAGCAGGTGTCAGCATGACCTCAAGGTACCCGATTTTACTGAATTAGGAAGTACCTGATTTTATGAAGAGGAATTCACCATGAATATGAAGCTGTTATCATTGTACCTTGACTTGACAAAACAAAAAATTTGTTAAAAAAAGATCTGAAGACATTAAAAGGCTGTTGCTTTTATTCTTGTATACGTATTTATATCTATATCCATCTTTATATATATTTATATATATATATCTGTCACGGTCAAAAAAACACAAGCAAAGTCGTGGTCAGTCGTCGGCCACTTCAACTGGACATAAGTCCCAAAATCAAACATTTCTAGGCGCCAGAAAGACGGGCCCACGGGTCGGGTCCAGGCAATTAAGCTTAGCGGAGAGGTTTCACAGAGACGGTCTGTCCGGCTAGACAAACTAAGCAGCCTTGACTGACGCCCCGATGTCTAGCGAGACGAGTCGTAGCGCGGGCTCAGGCTCATCTGGCCAATTTGTGTAACCAACGCCATTGTTAGTCGGACGTCGCAGGTTAAAGCAGGAAAGGGAGAGGGAGAAGGTAGTGTGTGGTGGGGGTGAAATCTAGCTAATCAATTAAATGACCAATTGACCACCACAGAGGGTAAGGTGTGTAGGCGTGACTGTCATGATTTGAATATCCAATGGAATTAGAGGGAGATAACTTGGGGTATCAGGGGTAAAAATACTGACCAATGGTACTCGCCCTTTTTGGACAGATCGGAACAGAATAAGAAGGATGTGAGAGTGAGAGGAAAGGGGAACGAGGGGGGAAACGAAGAGAGAGGGAGTGAGAGAGAGAGGTTGGAGTGTGAGCTCTGCAGGAGAGAAGGGCAGAGAGAGGGGAGATGAGGAGAGAGGAGAAAACCAAGTTGTAGCATTGAGCACCAGAGATAGTCTGCAGAGGAAGGACTAAGGAGAGATGTGGGGGAGAGAGAGTTGCTAACTAATAAAGAGAAAAAGAAGAAAAGAAAAAGGAAAAGAAAAGCAACCATGTCCATTTAATAGAGCAGACTAGGAGAGAGAGAGAGAGTGCAATGCGTTAATGCAGGAAGGAAGAAAGGAGAACAGATCGATGTTGATAGTCACTGTTCTATCTAAACCGGGGGTTCGACCTCATACTTGGCCAGCACCACTTTCATCGGCAGTTCCAACCTGACCAACGCCAGCAGTCCAGCCTGACCGGTGCCAGCAGTCCAGCTTAACCGGTGCAAGCAGACCACACCAGTGCCAGCAGTTGTGTCGTGTTGTGAAAGTGACAGTGAAGAAAAAAAAAGGGAAAAGAAAAAGACAGTGATTCGTGAATAGTTAAGATCACTGGCCAGGTAAAG
The DNA here is from genome assembly GCA_018398815.1 of Conus ventricosus. Taxonomy (NCBI): domain Eukaryota; kingdom Metazoa; phylum Mollusca; class Gastropoda; order Neogastropoda; family Conidae; genus Conus; species Conus ventricosus. The sequence goes on from JAFLJL010015399.1 coordinate 89,939, forward strand.
TAGAAATCTATTTATACCCGGGTTAGTTAATGATGTTTTAGATAAATGATTTTGTGAAGTTCAGGAAAGAGAGAATGTTTTATTTTGTTTAATTCCATATGCATTGATGTTTCTTTCTATGATCATGTGTAGTAAAGTTATAGACTTTACTAGTGGTTTGATGTGACGAATGCATGATATATGAATGAGATTGTAAGCAAGCTGTGAGTGTGTTTGGGCTGTGCGCTAGTCCTTCCTCCACTGACATCACCCGAGGTTGACAATATCTCTCTCTCTCTACACACACACACATATCAGCTGTTTTACCAATCCATTCTGCAGTGTTGTCAGTTCCTCTGAGGGTTTTATGGTTTTTGTTGTTGTTTTGCGCCCTCTCTCTCTCTCTTCTCTCAGGTGTGTGTGTGTGTGTGTGTGTGTGTGTGCGCGTGTGTGTGTGTGTGTGCGTGCGTGTGTGTGTGCATGTGTGATGGAGTTCACATTTACATTACATATAATTATAAGGACATTATTTTGAAGCTGTGTGCATTGTCAATGTGTGTGCGTGTGTGTTTTATGTGTGTGTGTATGTGTGTGTGTGTGTGTGTGTGTGTGTACATGCATGCGTGCATGCGAAAATGATACAGACAGACAGACCCACGGGACTGACTTCAGAATTAGGTGTTTGCACAGTATTACTAAACTTGTGTGGATTGTGCTTCCTTTATCTTCATGATTTAAAATCTGACATATTTAAAACCAGCAAGTGATTTTCTGTAGGGGGTCGGGCAACTTTATCTACTGTAGGGGTCAGGTAAAAAAAAAAAAACCCACATAATGCACAATCCTGTATATGCTCTCCATGCGTGCTTGGACTGAATGAGGTGTGAGTTGGTAAGAATAATGAAATGAAAGGACATGGGAAAATGGCTTGTATTTATCACCTGAACACTCTTGGAGTCACCTGCTGCATCGGAACAATGACCAGGTCACATAACACATTTCATACAGTGAGTGGTCATTATGTAGGGCTGTTTTTTTTCAACCTGCCACAGAGGCAGCCACACTCCATCTTCAGAGGATAGATGATATGAAGTCTTCACACATCTAATTCCAATCTGCAGAGCACTGCCAATGCTGACAGATAAAAAGTGCATTCTGTGGCTCCATTCCATTTTATGACTTTGTCCAGCATCAGTACATGTGTGGGTCCTATTTTAGAACACCATTTTATATTTGGCTTGCATTTCTACAGTGAATGCATTGTTCAACTGCAATACAATGTCAAGTTAAAAATGCCCTTTCCACAACCTGCCACACTTAGCAACAAAGAAAACAACATTCTTTTGTTTGTTCTTCAATAAAACAAACCAAAAAATTCTGAGCCAAATTAACATTCAAAACTGTCCTACACAATGGAGAACTCCTCACTTAGAATCTTCTACCAAAGAATCACCTGTGATTGTGTAGACTGCATGTATGTATATGTATGTACATGTGTGTATGTGACTGAGCATGTGAAGGTTGTACATGGTGAAGACAGAGACATTGCGAGTGAGAGATAGACAGACTGACAAACAGACAGACAAACAGAAAAGGCAGAGATAAATGAAAGTGAAAACGAGTACTTTGGTGAATGATTGAGAGAATAAATGAACAGATGAATTTTTAAGAGTGGATAGATCAACATTCATACACAGTTCCTGCACAACTACAACAAAACACACAAAATGCACACCAATTTTCATTTGGTTTTAATAACAGAAATGATTGCATACAAACAACAAAAACAAATTCAAGTTTTAATAATTCAAATGGAGACTACAATGTTGCAGTTCAAAATTCATTTTTGCACCGTGATCTGAAAAAAAATTTGCAGACTGATAATCAATTTCATATACACATTCTCATGTTGCAGACTGATAATCAATTTCATATTCTCATGTTTGTTTACACACACATACACACAAGCGTGAGTATATGCATGCGCAGGTGCGCACACGCACACACATTGCTCAAGGTGTTCCTAAAAACAATGTCCCCAGACACTTTGTATCAATTGCCAAATCACTAAAATCAGCAAAAATATGTCCATTTGTAAGAGAACATACAGACTATGCATGGTGTGTAAGAGATTGGTTGTGAAAGAAAAGAAGAAGAAAAAAAAAAGAGACAAAAAACAAAAAACAAGGTAGTAGTGGAATTGGGTTTTTTTTCCGTTTTTTTTTTTTTTTATTGGCAGATGAAGGGACGAGAACTGATGCCACAAAAAAAAAAAAAAATAAAAAATGTCCCCTAACAGCAAAGGCCATTGTGAACAGACTCACTCTCTTTCTCTCTCTTTTTCTCCCCAAAACTACTCTTTTCATACAGTGTCCAATTCCTTCTTGCATCTTGTAAAATTAAACAGCAAACATCTATAGCCATGAAAGTAAACCAAAGCATGAAAGGCAGAAATTTGGTAAAAGTAGGGGATGGAGGAAGGGGAGTGGGGGAGTTCATCTTCCAGATGTTTGAAAACCAGAGGGGGGGGGGTGGACCACAGCACAGCCTCCTGTTCCCACAGTTCACACTGTACTACTGTGCAACCATTCTTTCTGGTCTTTCTAGGGGTACATTTTTTGTTCAACACGTTTTCATTTTCAGCCGAGACCACTAAAATGAAAAAAAACATTGGGGCATTTTCTGCCGAGAGCGGTAGAGTTTAATGCCTGATCTGAACATGGAAACAGAAGCCTGCACACACACACACACACACACACACACACCACACACACACACACACACACACACAACACACCTTTTGAGGACTTTAATCAGACCATCATCCAATTCATCCACTCATAACACTGGTACAGTGACAGGCATGACAATGAGAGACAATGAGCCGACAGTACTTCACACTAACACCCTGAATTATGTGTAGAGCTTTTTTCATGTGCCAATTCAACCTCAGTAATACAAAATGAAAAGTATCTGATCTGTTTCCAACAAATAAGTGCAGTAGGCCTTACAAAGCATTCATAATAAAGAACACATTGTATCTATCCTTTACTATCTTCAGTTGTACTGGTCACTAAGAACTGGTGCAATCTTTACAATCAAAATAACATGATGCACAACAATATCCATGTACAGAAAACTTTCATGCGTTTCCTTATAATATAACTGACCATATTGTGTGTGTGTGTGTGTGTGTGTGTGTGTGTGTGTGTGTGTGTGTGTTGTGTGTGTACACAAATGAAAAGAAATTCAGAAAAGGCAATTAAGGAAGAGGAGTGGGCAGGGGCAATGGGTGGAGGGAGGGGGTATCAAAACATACAGACAGAGGAGGGGGAAGAGAAGGGAAGCAGACAGGGGGACGGCAGGAAGGGGAATCAGGATGGGAAAGATGGAGCATGGACTGACAGGCAATGATGTTGAAACTGTCAATAACCATAACTCTGAAAAAATGAAGAGATGCTTTGAGGTGGTGGGGGGAGGAGGGTACAATGGTGGAGGGAAGGGAGGGAACCAGGGGTTGGCATCTCACTTTCCAATGAACTCCCATCATCATGTAAACTGCAGAGTTGTATCACTCGGGATTGACAGTTCATACTGCTATAAACTCACATACTACATCACAATACAAGACTATTTATGACAGGAGGTTGGAAATTCACTATGACGTGAACCTACCCCACTGTGTTGCAAGTGTGTATCAGGAGCTGGGCTGCACACATGTAGTGTGAGCTCACGATGTCACACCACAAAGGTGTATCAAAGGGCTGGGCAGTCCACTGTCATGTCAACAATCCACCATGCACTATGTCACACCACAAAGGTGTATCAAAGGGCTGGGCAGTCCACTGTCATGTCAACAATCCATCATGCACTATGTCACAATCCACTCCCTGCACATTGCACTGCAAGCATCACTATGAACACAGTTTCCCATACAAGAGATATGATCTATGTTCAGACAGGAGACCTAAGAAAGTGGAAAAGCCTAAAAATTGCCTGGGGACGATCCAGCAGGTGGAATTGCACAAAATCAAGTTGGAGTAAAATAACCCCCTGCGGTGAGTTTGATTGGTGATGAAAACCTCATGATTTTTTTCTTTACTTACATTTCAGGTTTACCCTCCATAGCAAACGGCCACCGGTTGTCTTCATCTTGCTTTCATACACACACACACACACACACACACACACACACACACACACACACACACACACACACTCCCTCTCTAAGCTGATTCATGAAATCTGTGCGATGGCCCTATGTGCCTTAAAAAAACTGAATTCGGGTTCAAACAGGAAGTGTCTAATGTTTAATGTTTCAGTTCAGTCTTTACTGCATTATCAATGTTGACAGCACACTTCCAACAATACCATTCACCCAGTACTGATAGTTTTTGTAGGCTTTACAGTACTATGTGTTCTTACTGTATGTATTAGTTTATGTAGGCTTTACAGTACTATGTGTTCTTACTGTATGTATTAGTTTATGTAGGTTTTACAGTTACTATGTGTTCTTACTGTATGTATTAGTTTATGTAGGCTTTACAGTACTATGTGTTCTTAGTGTATGTATTCCTCTTCACCCATGCTGATAGTTTATGCAGGCTTTACAGTACTATGTGTTCTTACTGTATTTATTCCTCTTCTGGATCTGGATCTGGATAGTTACGTCGCAGGAGCCAATCAATGGCTATAAACATGACGGAACAGGGAGAGCGCAAAAATAGTTTAAAAAGCCACCACTTTGTCCTAACAATCTTCCATTTGGTTAAAGTCTCAGTGAGTAGCCCCCAACAGGTATCTACAGGTCTAAAAAAGCTGGCTAAAAACTCTACTACTTTCAAAAGATGTCAGTAGGCAGGCGATGATGATATGGCAAGTGCTGATGTAAAGGCACTGGCAGAGCCTGCACTGATGATATCCTCCTCTAGATGATTCCAGTCCATCACTGTCCGCATGAAGAAGGAGCGAGTGTACTGTCTTGTATTACAGACAGGTAGTTGGAAGCTCAAGTGTTTCTGACCACACGGTGCTCGATGATATTGGAGACTTCTAAGTCCTCGTACTTGGGGGGTCGTGTTCGTCTGCGGCCAGCACTCACAGGGGTCAGGAAATTTGGGAGGGGGGGGGGGGGGGGGGAGGGGGATGAGGTTTTCCTGCTATCTTGAACATCAGGCCTAGTCATGCCTGTCTGCGACGATCAGCCAGCAGGGGGAGGAGGGGGGGGGAAGATTCAAATCCCCGCAGCATTCGGCTTATGCAACCTGGTTCCCTGGACCGATAGTCCTTTGTGATGAAGCGTGCTGCCTGTTTCTGTACCCTCTCCAATTTCTCGATGTCCTGTTGATAACATTGGGTCCCACACTGTAGCTGCATACTCTAGTCTGGACGTCACCAGTGCGATGTATGCCAGGCGCCTGTACTCCTTTGGGCAATTCCTGAGATTCTGGCGTAGGAAGCCCACTGCTGATCGGGCTTTACGAGCAATATTGGCAATATGTTGTCCCCATTTTAGGTCATCTGAGATGAGCACTCCTAAGTACGGGTTTTGCTGGACTTGTTTCAGGAAGACTCCATTGAAGCTGTACATGTAGGCAGACTTGCTCCGGAGGACAGGATGTAACATTTCTGTGCGTTGAAGCGAATCCCCCATCTCTTGGCCCAGTCCTCAAGGTGTCTCAGGTCTTCCTGCAGGGTGATGTGGTCCTGAAAGGTGTTGATGTTGCCGTACACAAGGCAGTCGTCAGCCAAAAGTCATACTTTTGACTTCACTGCTTCTGGTAGGTCATTGATGTGGCACAGGAAGAGTAGTGGGGCCACAGCACTGTTCCCTGAGGGACACCGGATTCGACACCTACCTCGCTCTCCCTCCAGGACCACTCGCATCCTCCTTTTCGTCAAGAAGTCGGTGAGCTGTTTAAGAAAAGTCCTTGTACTCCATAATGATCGAGTTTGTGGAATAACTTGTTGTGAGGTACCGTGGGCAAAGGCTTTACTGAAGTCCCGGATCACCACTTCTGTTTCCTTCCTGGAATCGTAGGACTCGAAGAGATCGTGCATTGTAGTGATCAGCTGCGTCTCACAGGAGTAGCCGGGTCTGAAGCAGGGTTCTGTCTGTCAGTATGTTGTGCCTCTCCATATGATTCTGAAGGTGACGACAGATCATATGTTCAGGGGTTTGCAGGCCACTGAAGTTAGAGAAACTGGCTGTAGTTCTCTGCCGCCTGTAGTTCTCTGCCTTGTTCTGTCTCCTTTCTTGAAAACCGCCGATATGTTTGCTGACAGCCAATCCTCTGGTAACTGGCCCGTATGTATAGAACGCCTATAGATACAGCTCAAGGCAGGCAGGAGCAATGGCATCAGCTCCTGATGATTCAGATTGTACAAGACTTGCTTCCTACCAGCTGATTAGTGCTATGGTTAACATCACTGATTCCTGGCTGGGAGGTTGTAGGTTCGATTCCCCTCAGAGCATTTACATTTTGTGGGATTTTTATCCTCACGATTGGTTCCTGCGCACAGTTGAGTTTGCTATAGGTTCAATTAGGAGGACCTGGAAAGGCACAGTCAAGTTCCCTATATCTAATAGATGCGTCACAGTGAGTGCTGTCCAAATTTCCTAATCAACATAGCAGGTGCCTGTACTTCTCAGGCCTGGCTGATACGATGATACATTATGAAAGTAAACATAGAGTACAGTCCTGCCATGCAGTCTCAGACCAGAATGGAGCTGAACAACATCATCTTCAGTCTGATGAATCAGCGTTTAAAAGTCTCAAGTTCTGTTGCCTTCATGCCCCCACTTCATGACAACCTCAACTTGATTTCCTCTTCATGTCTACACATTGATTTCCTCGCCATGTCTACACATTGATTTCCTCTCCATTTCTACACATTGATTTCCTCTCCATGTCTACACATTGATTTCCTCTCCATGTCTACACAGTGATTTCCTCTCCATGTCTACACACTGGGTCAGTTTGTGTCAAGGTTGCTGGTATCTGCAAGTTCATGGGGACCATCACTGGATGAACATGTTGGCACCCTCCAGAAGGTGATCATCTCCCACACAGGCTCCATGTCTAAAGGATTTTTGTTCTTAGTTAGGGACTGCATATGTTGGATCAGAACAGGCGCCAGTGAACACCCCCAAAGTGATCAGCACAGTGAACACCACCAAAGTGACTCAGCACCAGTGAACACCACCAAAGTGACTCAGCACCAGTGAACACCCAAAGTGACTCAGCACCAGTGCTGTGTGTTCTCTGGTGGACTGCCTCATGAAAACTTGACACTGACTCCCCTGTGGAATGCCAGTGCTGGGGTGGCAACAGGACGACCCAGGCCATCTGTGGATGGGGAGAGCACTAGGGGAGGGGGGGTGGGGGGGGGGGAACAGGACGACCCAGGCCGTTTTGTGGATGGGGGGAGAGCACTAGGGAGGGGGGGTGGGGTGGGGGGGAACAGGACGACCCAGGCCGTCTGTGGATGGGAGAGCACTAGGGGGGGGGTGGTAACAGACCGACCCAGGTCGTCTGTGGATGGGGAGAGCACTAGGGGGGAGAGGGGGGGGGCAACAGGAGGACCCAGGCCGTCTGTGGATGGGGAGAGCATAGGGGGGAGAGAGCAGGCTGGTACTGAAGGAAAATCATTTTTCCCTGAAAATGTTTGGGGGTCCAGGGGGCTGAAGGTTTTTCAGCAATTCTAGCCTGTAAAAAAGCCTCTCCTTGAACTAATTTCAGTTCTTCATACTAAGGAATTTCTGCCACAAATAAGCTCTCCTAGAATCACTTTATCAGTCATTCCTTCAACCCAAAGGAGGTTTTAAACCCCAAGTAGTCACATAGCAAAAATGAGTACATATCTACATTGCTTTAGGTGGCATACATTAAGTCAAATTGTAAACGTTTTACTTACTATGTCAGTGAAGCACACACACAGTGTACACACAGGAGACCCTCATTTTGCACAACTTTGGTCATCATGTCCAGCACCACCAACACAGCATAGCACAGCACAGCAAAGTAGTGGTCTATTTCATGTCTTGAGTTCCAGTTTTGTTTACTATGTTCCCAAATTTTTTTATGATCCGTCTCCTCTACATTAGTTACTCCTTTTACTTTTTACATCTATCTGAATACAGTACAAAATGAGTTTAAGTTTTGTGTCTCTTTTAACGTACAAATTTTAAGTTACTTTATGTGTCTCTTCAGTGCAAGCAATGTGAATGAGATGAAGACTACTTTTTGCCTTGATTTCTCAGCATCTGCTTCACGAGCAGAGCCTACTTTTTGTAATGTCCAAACCTCATTCTCTTTGCCTCCTGTCTGTAATGTTCAATGGCTTTTCTCTTTGAAGCCAGCCAAATGTGTTCCTTCTGGAACAGTTCAAACTTTTCTTTCTTCTTTTTCTTTCTCTCCAAAATGTGGTGGTAAGTCTATCAACTGTTCCAAGCACGATGAAAACGTTTCATTTTCGTGGCTCCTGTTCAGCCAATCCCATCGCCATTTGTTTGCCACACCAGCATCATATCTCCTGTCGCAGAATTTCGCGGAACTATGTCTGTACGCTTTGGCATTTTTATTTTTTTCCTTTTTTTTCTTTAATCTTGTTCAAATTCGATCACGTCGACCCAGAGCGGAAAGCAGTGGCGAATGTCACGAAAGCGCATGCGCGGAAGTAGTCCTGCTCAATGCTACTTCTCGCGAGACGAAAGCTTGAAGTGAATGACCTGAAACGAACTAAGTGGGCTGGTCTCGTCGGGCACGGCTCTTTTTTTTTTTTTTTTTTTTTTTGCGGATTTCCGCGATTTCGCGGACATGTACCATGCCTGGAGAGAGAGGGGGGAGGGGGGGGGGGGGGGGGCAACAGGACGACCCAGGCCGTCTGTGGATGGGAGAGCACTAGGGGGAGAGAGGTGGGGGGAACAGGACGACCCAGGCCGTCTGTGGATGGGGAGAGCACTAGGGGGGAGAGAGAGGAGGGGGGGGGGGGGGCAACAGGACGACCCAGGCCGTCTGTGGATGGTGAGAGCACTAGGGGGAGAGAGGGGGGGGGGGAACAGGACGACCCAGGCCGTCTGTGGATGGGGAGAGCACTAGGGGGGAGAGGAGATGGGGGGGGGGGGCAACAGGACGACCCAGGCCGTCTGTGGATGGGAGAAGACACAGGGGGGAGGAGGGGGGGGGGGTATACAGGATGACCCAGGCTGTCTGTGGATGAGGAGAGCACTAGGGGGGAGAGAGAGAGGGGGGGACAACAGGACGCCAGGCGACTGTGATGGGGAGCGAGAATGAGCATCATGGGGTAATGCCACGCAGAGTGGCTCAAAGATGAGACACAAAAAACATGTCCCGAAGAGTTTATTCCTAATCGACACTGCTAGCTGCCTAAGACACATACACAATTGCCACTGTTTTCAATTCTCACAGTTTTAAGCATGGGTTTTCCGCCAACATATCATAAAAGAGTATGGTTCTAATAATGGAACAGCTTACTTCTTTAACCTTAGATGTATATACAAATCAGCTTATACATAGCTTTAAGGTTCTTAACAAATACAAAAATTTAAACAGAAAATTCTCAATAAATCAAAGACATCATGATCTCATTATCTCTGGGTCACAGCCAACCCAAAAGATGTTGTGAAGATTACAGTTACATGCATGGAAGTGCAATCTCTTCACATTATTATATCCAAAATATGTAAAGGTTAATTAGAACTGTTGGTCACCTGGATTCCTACATTTTATGTCTTTGTACATGTGTGTGCTGAAACACACACACACACACACACACACAAAACACACACACACACATACATTTTCCTTTCAGTATGAGTCAGACCAGTACATCAGCAGATATTCTCAACCATACCCTTTTCATAGTATGAGCATTTCATGCAAGTTTTTTAAACCAAATTT